>VDFB02060779.1:159226-185913 GCA_007258455.2 Sequoia sempervirens
GTGAGGAATTTGAAGATGATACAAACTAGTGATTTGTGACATTTTTTCTCTAGATTCTAAATATATTTTTTTAATTTTTTTTGAATCAGATTGCACTTCTTTTTCCATCTCCTTTGAAAACTAGTTTTTAATAGTAAACACCATTTTTAAAGAGTGACGTTACTGGCTAACACAACTTTTTTTGTCACCTCTCAAACTATGATGTTGCTTGCTTTTGGCTTTATGTGGATTTGATATATGATTGAATGTGTGTGGTAGAGTAAACGATAAATAATATAGTGTTTTGTGAGATGAAATATGAAAATGTTTGTTTTAATTTTGAAAAGTTGAAATGTATTGAATATGGTTTTATTTTGAAAGTGAAGAAAAATAGAATAGTGATATTTGGATTAATGCATTATATTGTTTTGATTTACATTTTACCTGGGTACTAATTTATTAATGGGTGTCTGAGTGTACTTGACCTGCAGGTTGTCGAAGACCAAGGGTGTGGTTAAGGTAGAGGAGGTTAGCTTCTTGGCAGGGTAAAGCAGGAACGGTTCCCTCGCACACACGAGCACTTAGTATCATGTAGATGCATTTAGCATTTAATTTAGTTGATTGTTTTTATTGTATGTATTTTAACATATTTAATTAAATTAATTTGTAGAAGAATAAAAGTGTAATGAAACAAAAAGATTAATTATAATTTAATTATAGATTTCATTTTTGCAAATAAAGGATAATGCTTTGTTATTTTGAATAATTATTTTAAATTGCAATTGAAAGATATTTCCTTATTATTTATTTGGAATGCATATTTAATTTTCAATTAAATGATATTTCTTTATTATTTATTTAGGATAAATATTTCTTTTGCAATTAAAGTATAGTATTTCCCAAATATTTATTGAGGATAAGTACTTCGTTTCCAACTAAAATAGGATTTGTTTATTATTATTTATCAAGGATAAATATTGTGCATGGAAATAAATTTTATTATTATTATTTTCAAGATTAGGTATTTGAAAACTAAAAGAAATCTTTAAAAAGGAAGGGAAAAGAATAACGGAAACACACAATAGTTTTTCCTAATCTTTTTTGATTGCTCTGAAAAAGATAACTGAAAATGGGTGTCGGGTAGAAGTTTTCTGGAGTACAATAGATTAAAAAAGGTAGAAAGAAGAGGAGAAATATAGAAGGAGAAATAAGAAGAAGAAGATTCTACAGAAAGTAATTTCTAGGGAAAGCAAGAATAGGAAAAGAGAAGAAAAAGAGGGGAAACTCAAACTAAAGGCAATTTCAAGGTTTTTGAATCTTTTTCATTGCATTTAAATTTCAAAATGTGAGAATAATTGATTATATTGTGAAAAGATTGAATTTCTCTTTGAAATCCATTTGTGCGTAATTTTTGTATTTGGAAGTTTGGTGTTTAAATGCTTACATTTTTCTGTATGAAATTCATTACCCTGGTTGTACAATCTCTATGTTCTTTCCTATTCATATATATATATATATATATATATATATATATTTCTGCAACTCCTTGAATTAAATATTTTATGTACAAAATTAGGTTCCAGTTTTTTCTTTTAATTATAATACTATTTCAAACCTTATTAATGTTATATATTTAAATATATATATTATATATATCTAAATATATAACACGTATATATATGATATTTGAGATCGAGAGAAATTATCTTGAACCACCGTAGTTGTTTTGTTTCTGAGATGGCAAACTTTAAAATAAAGGAGGAGCTTTCCAGCCACGTCCTCCCCATTTGGGAGGGCTGTGTTGTGGAGGCAGCGCCCTCCATAGGCTGCGCCCTATGGAGAGGGCATTGCCCTCCATAGGCAGCGTCCTCCCCCAATGGGAAGTGTTAAACCTTGTGGCTTTCATTTGATATAAATGAAACTTTCAAACCCGTGTAAAATTTGAAGTTTGCTTTCTAAATTTGTTGTATGCATGTATTTTTTTTGTGAGGCTTTCATTTGATATAAATGAAACTTTCAAACCCGCATAAAATTTGAAGTTTGCTCTGTAAATTAGTTGTGTGCGTGTATTTTTTTTCTCTGAAATGAAAAACTTTAAAATAAAGGAGGGGCTTTCCAGCCGCATCCTCCCCATTTGGGAGGGCTGCATTGTGGAGGCAACACCCTCCACAGGCAGTGTCCTCCCCAATCAAAAGCGTCAGCCCTTGTGGCTTTCATTTGATATAAATGAAACTTTCAAACCTGTGTAAAATTTGAAGTTTTCTCTGTAAATTCGTTGTGAGTGTGTATTTTTTTTGTGAAGCTGTATATATGTATATATATGAATATATATATATATATATATATGCAGTAGCATAAATGTATATTTATTTGCCAATGTTTATATATATATGGGTTTTATACCTACAATATAATTTTTTGGTTTAAAATGATAAACATTCTGAAACCATACTTTTGTTCTTATATTGATTATTTTTTTAGTATATATATATATATATATATGAGTATATATTTATATGTATTTGAGAATGCACAAGTCAAAATTTAGAAATGAATAGACATGAAATCTGACTGGGAATGACCAATATTTTTGTTTTAAGCTGATAAATTTATGTGTTAGAATTGATTTATTTCTGAATATATATATATATATATAAATGCAATAAGAAGATGGGAAAACTATAATTTTCTAAAATGTATATATTGCTAATTTGAGAGTGTTTCTTTCAAATTTACACAAATTTGTTATTTAGATTAAATCATCCAAATAGAAATAGAATGTTGGATACTTTGAATGCTAGTAGAAAGAACACAAATGCTTGTAATTATTTTATCCATTATTGTGTAGTGGAGTGATTAAAACGAGTTCATGGTGAAATGTAAAACCAGATGTAGATTATATTTCTTGTGAATTATTTTCTTATGCGAATTAAATAAGGAACTTTGGAGATACAATGTGTTTTCTGAAAGAATGCTTGAATGTGTAAATGTTTGAACTGTATGCAATTTATGTGAAAACATGCATTATTTACTTTCTTTATGAGAAACTTCTGGGACAGGATGCCGAATGTGGGCACTATAGTATCCCTCCAGTTGCGACACTTGGTTTTAGTTTGTTTTTGTTCAGTTGATAGTTTTTTAGTTGCTTTTGATACTATGTTGTTTATTTTCAGTTATGACTGACATTATGTTGTTTTTATACTCTGTGGATGATACATTGGACATCGAGATCATTTGGTTATGTTTGTATGATGATATTATGATTGACATGTGTGTGTTATGGTTTATGTTGTTTTTAAGTTTTTATGAGGTTATCATGATGTATTTGATGTTTATGATATAATGATGCTCGTCAGTCTTGGTGAAGGAGATAGTGTAGTATTACTCACTTGTGAGTACCCTGCTATGCTGCGACTCTTCTTCACGGTGTGTTTGCCGAAATATGGTTGTATGGTTGACAGTGTTGTTTTATGCAATTTGTAGGTGCAGGCATCGACTCCACCTGCTTGTCAGGTTTGAGTGTGTCATAAACCAATGTAAAATATGTTGATTTAGAGATAGTGTCAGGTCCGTCATTAGCCATCGTTCTTCATTGAACGAGTATCTGTTTGTCACCCACCGTTGTCATTTGTTATGGCATGTCGTTCTTTCCTTCTTCATGTTGGAAGTTAAATAATTAACTAGTAAAATGGTTTATTAAATTAAGTTATTTGATTAATATGATTTTATTGAAATGTTAAATTAGAATAATTTTGTGATGGTTCGATTTATTAAAATAAATTAAAAAGGATATTTATTTAAATATAATTGTTGATTTTTAAGTGTGCAAACTTAAATAAAGGAAAAGAAGATATTTTAAAAGTATTGTTTTCTATATGATTAGAATTTTGACTTGGAGTTAAAAAAAAAAGGCGATCTTGAGTAGAATGTTGAAGTTGGAACTAATGGTTCAATTTTGATTACATGCGGAATTGTGAGTTAAGTTTGGTAACTTGGAGTTAACTGAAAAGGGAATTAAAAAATGGTCTTGGGTGTGCAATACCATTAAGGAAGTTTTTAAAAAAAAATTCTCGTTGGCTTTTGAGACAATGGATTTGAAGAAACTTGTGCATTGGGAAAATACAAAATAATGAATTTCTTGATTTTAGTGTCAAGCTTCATTGGATTCGAATCTGTAAACCAGGTTTTCTTCTTTGTCTTGCAACTTCTTATTTAGTGTTTTTTCTAAAAATTCATGTTTGACATAGACCTGTACAACCAATAGAGAAATGATTAGAACAAGTTTTCAAATTTTAATTAAAAAATGTAGCAAACAAAGATACCAAGATTCAACAAAATATGTTTATATTATGCAATAGACTATAGGAAATGCATTATGCTTGAAAATGTGTTATTTTTGGTTTTCTAAGGGTTTGGATTTGTTTTTAAGCCTGCATATGGGATTTCCATTTTGCATGTCTATATTGCATAAGTAGTCGCCTTGTTTAGTTTATCAATTCCTGAGTGGTGGTAATTTCTGGAATGGTTTTATTGCATCTATCGACCTCCAAGGAATCCATTGTATGGTTGTGATTCATTCACCGTTTGTACTGCGTGTATTTCTTTGTCTTAGATCGAACTTCTTCCTTTTGGCAACGAATTTATGATTTTATGTATGATGGAAATTGGCCCGAATCTTCGTTTAGTGGTGTGTCAATCTTCTGTAACCTGCAACATTTGAAACTAAAGTATTTTCATGGTTTAAATTGCCTCCTTGATTCTATTCACTGCATGTTACAGCGGCAACACTTGAACATGGTAGGACGCATAGATTTAAATAACCTTTCTGATTCCTTTGGCAACTTGTCATGTCTACAACACTTGAAAATAGAAAGTTGTAGAGGTTTGAATGATCTCTGATTTTGTTGTCCTCATTTATTTGTCTCCATTTAATTGTACTTGATGGCACCTGTATGTACGCCTCCCTTAATCTTCATTTCCCTTGAAACACATTGTTCGACTGGAAAGATATGGCATCCTGAATGTTGAGAGTTATGTTTGTCTTGAAAGTATCTGCTTGATTCTTGGCATGATTTACACTTATGTTCACTACAAGTATTCTGTGTTTCTTATTGTGAGTCTTGTGTAGTGGAACTTAAAGTTTGAGTTTTGTTTCAAAACGTTATCTTACTCTTATTGCAACAATGTTGTGTAAGATAGGTTATTTTATTGTGAATTTAGCATGACCATTGGATATAATAGTTTTTTATTATCGAATGCTTATTTATGTAGTTGTTCTTCGAACAATTTATTTAATTAAATAGAAGGATTTATACATATATAATTATATAGGTTTATTCGTTATGCTATGGTCATTTGTAAATTGAAATATGGAGTCTACATTGTTTTTATGAAAATATATGCTTATCTATATATCTATGTGTATGCATGAATATGGGTTTAAATAAAATTCATGACTATAGTTAAATGATTACCATTGTGTAATAGTGTGTTCTTAAACAATTGATGAAGTAATAATAGTTGGTTGATTTGTAATATGAATGCTTCTATGAGAAAATAATAATTCTAATTTTATTTAGTGAATCAATAAGTAATTATTTAATCTATTCAATTAGTATTGATTGGTATTAAAGGAAATCTTGTGAAAGATTATTTGGTGGGTTATGAATATGTTATAATTCGAGAATGTACATATAGTGTCATTGAGTTTTGTTTTATTCTTCCAGAGGCTAGGAAAGTGAAAATTGTATTGATAAGTTTACTACGCTTGGACTATGTTGTTTGATTACAATGATTTCACTTGGGGTATAACCTTGCACAAATTGTTGTTACCCTTGAGGCATGTTGGAAATTATATGGTCTTTGCCCTTATTGGGATATATACATTCTTGGCTTTGTTTTATTGTGCATGATGGTTGTCCTTGTAGTTGATGTTGTGTCATGTCTTTAGGAAGAGTGGCTTGTGATAGGGGCCGGAACCCTAAGCAGTTGCCAGGGTAACCTATCATGGGTTTTGTAATCCAATGTAAACCCAACTAATGTACTAGGGGTTGGGTAGTATTTAACATTAAAATTCAGATGATTGTATGCCTCGCCTATCACCTTAGTGCTTGTTTAGATTGAGGTAAGGTTGAGAAGGCTTGGAATGGCTTAGTCGCCTATCTTGTCTTCTTGAAAGATGGAACGACTCCACATTATTTTGTATAGGGGCCAGGAATCGGTAGAGACTACTAGGGTAACTCTTGAAGAGGGTCAGTAGTCTAGGAAGATTCACCAGGGTAACCTATCCCAAACTGTGTGATGACACTCTTTTCCTATTGCATGATTGTGGCCTCTTATGTAGAGTCACTTTTGTTATTGTTGTTGCCTCTGGGAGTTTATTAGTGATCATGTAATTTTGATTTTGTCATGTCGTTATGTGTTTGTCAGCCATGTAATGTAATGTCTATTCTTTGTTGTTTGTTTGCTCGTTTTGTGGACCTGTCATTATCTCCTAGCACAGAGGGAGTGGACCTTCGAGTACCACGCGGTTGGGATGAAACCGTGTTATTTCCTCTATTGGATTCTCTTACAGATATTACTATACTTGGATAACAATGTTCGTAGGACAAGTTCTTGATCCTAAATTCTTCGTGATGTTGGACATCGAGCATACTCATGAACGAGGCTAACAACGTGATATGTTCTTCATCTTTATTATATATTCTCTCGGTGTCTATGAGAAAACTTTTGTAATGATATTATGTTGATTCAAGATTTATTAAAATCTCACTTGTTGTAATCTAGTTATATATGTAAGATGACTGTATAAAGGTGTTGAAAATTGGATCATTCATGAATATGATATGTACTTATGTTTTATGGCTTTAATTTTATGTCGTGATGTTCTTAATTGTTAATGTTTAAGTAATGTCATCTTGGAATCCTAAAAACATTTGTGTAATAGAATGACTTTAAAAAAAAAATTAGTTAATTTGTTACTTTTATCTTGTTCTTTGGGTTCCTTGATGGGGCGTTACAGGCACATAGAGACAGTAGTTTAGCCTTTTCATAAACTACCATTTATGTTTTAATGCTTGGCCAAGCTAATGTACCATTGAAATAGATGGATAAAAAGCCTAGAATTTTTATGTTATATATGTCTCTGCCACATCATCCATGCAAGAAATATGTTGTTGTAGTATAGGAATGCATATAGGCATCAGGCATGATCATGCATCGAGAGTTCCCTCCTGCTTTATTGTTCCAGGTTACTAGGCTCCTCGTGCAGGGCTGGGGATTTCTTCGAGTTAGGAAGAAACCCAGGGAAGTCATGTACTTCCTGGTTGGGCAGAAAAGGTGCCTTAACCACACTCTTGGCCTCAAGTTGCAAGAAGACCGATGGTGTCAAGGCGGTTGAGGATCAGATAATCTATATGCTATGGATGTACTCTTTGTATTACTTTGTATGGCTTACATAGCCCATTTGATAAAATTAACTTTACTTCAGAGATGTATTGATGAAAGCTTATTGATGTAACATTGAAATAGATGTATTGTATAACATCTTGATGTATGTAATAAAATTCATTATTGGACTTTCTTTTGAGCTCTTATGGATAGTTAATGTTATATACACGATTTACTTTTACCTTACTTGGAATGTGCATTGTACTTGGAAATACTTTGTTAGTTTGTATGTGAGTTTCTTTTCAACCTTTACATTTTGGTATCAGAGCGTCTAGGTTAAACTCTAGGACCTACGCCTAATTACACTTAATGTTATGTTTTCCAAAGTAATTATGATGGATTTTAGAACTTATCAACGTGGAGGTGGATCTCGTTGTGATACAAATGACATGTTGGATCAGATCTTAGCTTTGTTAAGTCGACAAGAGGCCAGGATCGATAGCCTAGAACAAGAAAGGTGAGTAGGTCAACAAGGGTTGAATTCTGATGGAAATGAAGGAAATACAAATGTAGAGCAGCCTGAGACCGAAGGAAACCTAAGTAAGGTGGATGAAGAGTTGGGAAAGGACCTCAAGAAGGTCACCCCACCAAAATTTGATGGAAAAACATTTGGAGATGGGGTAGAAGCATGGGTGATTGAAATGGAGAAGTATTTTTCCCTGTGAAATTTGTCCAATAAGACTAAGGCTGAATGGGGATCATATCAACTAACTGGTGAAGTTGCCACTTGGTGGGAGAACAAAAAGACAGAAATGCATTTTTTGCATGGAAAAGTGACTTGGGAACAATTTTTGCAATTGTTCAGGAAAGGCTACCAAGGTCATATTTTGACAAAAAGATAACTGAATTCTAGACTCTCACTCAAGGGGGAATGACAATAACTTAGTATTGGGAAAAAATTTCCCACTTGCTCAAATATGTACCCTAGTACTAGCTTGATGAGAGGTTCTGGATTCATAAATTCATTCTAGGGCTTAGACCTTAAATTGGAATTGAAGTAGAATTCATAATCCTTCCACCATGGATGAGGCTTTTGAAAAAGCAACCAATCAGGAAAAGAAGTTACAACAAGTTGCAAATTACAGGAAGAGAAGGGATGCTAAATATGGTAACAAGAAATCTTAGGGAAACAATCAAAATAACAATAATTAGAATCATAACAATCAGGGCAATAATAATAACAGGAAAATCAAGAATCTCAAGAGGGGTAATAATTCTCAAGACCGCAATGATGGAAATCAGAACAACAATAAGAGGGAAAATTACAATAATAGAAAGGATGTTTCTAACAGACCCAAAGCACCCCGCAGAGGTTGTTATACATACGGCGGTGAGCACTATGCCAGTGTGTGTCCTTAGAGAGTGAATAATCAGAAGAATAGGAATCAACATCACATCCATGCGGCGGTTGATAATCACCAAGCTGACTACTAGGCTACATGTATCCAGCTTTCAGGTAAGCTTTTTGGATGTCCTGTTTCTATCTTAATTGATACTAGAGCCACAATGTGTTTTGTAGATCCTCATGTCATCTCTAGATTATCAGTCAAACCTAGATATATGGCTAATTCATGGAAGGTCTAATTTGGGAATCGGGTAGAGAGAATAGTGGAGCAATGTCTAGCTTGCAGTGAACTTGAACTTCGTAGTTTTGAGACACAGGTCAATTTGTATGTAGCACCTCTAGGGTCATATGACATTATTTTGGGAATAAATTGGCTTACTAAACATAAGGCCCTCGTTGATTGTGAAGAGAAAACAATGAGGTGTTTTGATGATTAGGGTAATCATGTTTAGATTCATGGTATAAAAGGCCTTTAGAACTCAGGAAATTCTTTGCCATGCAACTAAAGAAGGCTAGCATAAAAGGGTTCACTATCTATGTAGTAAAGGTCAGGGATACTAATAGTTCAGATTCATCAGTTAATGACCATCCTATTTTGAAGGAATTTAAAGATGTCTTTCCTGATGAGCTGACTGAACTACCACCTAAGCGAGTATTTGATTTCTCATTAGACTTGATACTTGGAGTTGAGCCTCAGTCTAAGGCACCATACAGGATGAACACTATTGAATTGCATGAGCTGAAGGCCCAATTACAAGAGTTGCTTGATCAGGGTTTCATAAGGCCAAGTGTGTCTCCATGGGGAGATCCTGCCATATTTGTAAAGAAGAAGGATGGGACCTTAAGGTTGTGCATTGACTATAGAATGCTTAACAAGGTTACCATCAAAAATAAATACTTGCTCCCTAGGATAGATGATCTGTTCGATCAGATGAAAGGGGCTAAGGTATTCTCGAAGATTGATCTAAGGTCGAGATACCATCAGTTGAGGATAAAAGATGAGGATAGTTTCAAAACTACTTTCAGCACAAGATACAGGCACTATGAATTCATGGTGTTACTGTTTGGGCTAACCAATGCCCCTGCAGCCTTTATGAATTTGATGAACAACATCTTCTGAGACTACCTAGATGACTTTGTCCTAATTTTCCTAGATGATATCCTAATATATTCTAAATTAGAGGAAGAGCATTACAAGCATCTGAGGATAGTGTTGCAGCATTTGAGGGATCACAAGCTTTATGGGAAGATGTCTAAATGCACTTTCTACCAAACTAAGGTGTGCTATTTAGGACATGTTATTTCAGCTGACAGGATAGAAGTGGACCTAGATAAGATTAAAGCAATCATGGAGTGGCCAACACTGCAAAATATTTCCAAATTCCAAAGCTTTATGGGACTTTCTGGTTATTATAGGAATTTTTTCAAGGGGTTCTCAACAATCGCAACACCCATCACCGCACTCCAATGGAAAGGAAAGAAATTTGAATGGAGTGATAAGTGTGAAAAGGATTTTCAGTTGTTGAAAGAAAAACTTACTTCTACACTTATTTTGATTGTGTTGGATCCAAATGGGCACTTTATAGCGATAAGAAATGCTTCAGGAGAGGGTGTGCGAGCAGTCCTTATGCAAGATGGGTAGGTGGTGGCATACGAATCAAGGAAATTGAAACAACATGAATTGAACTGTGTACCACATGATTTGGAGTTGGCTGCCATAGTACATGTTCTTCAGATGTGGAGGCACTACCTTTTAAGGAAGCTTTTTTAGTTGAAAAAAAATCATTCGAGATTGCAATATATTTTTACTCAGCCCAACCTAAATGCTCGTCAGAGATGATGGTTGGATTTTTTTGAGTGAGTACGATTTTGGCATTGAATATATAAAAGGAAAAGAAAATAGACTAGCAGATGCCTTAAGTAGGAGGAGACATATTGCAGCTATGGTCACTATAAGGTCAACTTTTAGACAGCAGGTGATTCAAGCTTTCCCAGGGGATGAGCATCACAAAAGGGTAAAACAAGCCCGAAAGCAAAATCCTTTAGATCATAGATATGCTAGATATATGTTTGAGACTGGTGGACTCTTGAGGTACCAGGGATAGATGTATGTTCCTAACGCAATGGGATTGAGGGAGCTATTACTAGAATAATTTCATAATGCACCGTATTTAGGGCACCCCGGTGTGACAAAAATGGTAGAGGGACTCAAACCATTGTATTTCTGGCTAGGACTTAAGAGAGATGTTACTACTTTTGTAGCCCGATGTTTGGAATGCCAGCAAGTTAAGGCTGAGCATGTGCATCCGACGGGACTCCCATATCCACATAGAGTGCCAGAGTATAAATGGAAAATAATTACTATGGATTTTATTCAGGGGTTGCCTATGACCAAGAATTGACATGATGTCATCTTGGTTGTAGTAGATAAATTGACCAAAGTAGCTCACTTCATCCTTGGGAATCTTAAGGATGGATCCTTCGTTTTAGCGAAGAAGTTTGTACAGGAGATTTTTCAGTTGCATGGAGTGCTAGAGACGATCATCTCAGATCGTGACACTCGTATGACTTCAAGGTTCTAAACTACATTGAATTCTTCTTTGGGAACCAAACTGAACTTTAGCTCAGCTTATCATCCTCAAACCAATGGTCAATCAGAGAAGGTAAATCAGGTAGTAGAGGATCTCCTCAAGATGTATTGTATGAAACAACAACATAAGTGGGAGGAGTACCTACCTTTAGTGGAGTTTGCTGATAATAACTCCTATCACACCTCCTTAGGAATGGCACCCTTTGAGGCTTTGTATGGTCGCAAATGTCAATCACTTATCAGTTGGGACAGGGTGGAAGATAGGATTGTTATTGGACCTGAGATGCTGAGAGAAATGGAAGATTGGATGGAGCTAATCAAGGAAAAGTTGAAACAAGCTTCAAATCGTCAGAAGATTTTTTTCGACAAGAACAAAACATTTAGACAATTCTCAATTGGAGACAAGGTCTTCTTGAGAGTTCGGTTGCAGAAGAGTTCAATCTCTTTCGGCAATAGCTCTAAGCTTGCCCCTAGATATGTTGGGCCTTTTGATGTTTTGGAGGTTATTAATCTGATTTCATATAGGCTTGCTCTACCACTGACTCTATCCCACATACATAATGTCTTCCATGTTTCTGTGCTTAAGCCATACCATTCGAATGTTACTCATACTCTTGATTAGCATGCATTGAAGGTTCAGGATTCAGGGGTAATGCTAGTGGAGCCCATCAAGATTCTAGAAAGGCACAATGTTAGTTGTGTAATTGAGATATTATGTAGTATAGGGTGTAGTGGGACCAATATTCGGTGGACAGTGCCACCTAGGAGAATGCAAAAGATATTGATAGATCTTTCCCACATTTGAGATTCTAGCATACTTTTATTTCTTGCATATTATGACTTATGATACACTAAATGTTTCAAACTCTGTTTTGTGTGGGTGTTTTGTAATAAGACATCGATACAATGTCTCTTCCAAGTGGGGAAGGATGGTATGTCTCAAACTATGATGTTTCTTGCTTTTGGCTTTATGCGGATTTGATATATGACTGAATGTGTGTGGTAGAGTAAACAATAAATAATATAGTGTTTTGTGAGATGAAATATGAAAATGTTTGTTTTAATTTTGAAAAGTTGAAATGTATTGAATATGGTTTTATTTTGAAAGTGAAGAAAAATAGAATAGTGATATTTGGATTAACGCATTATATTGTTTTGATTTACATTTTACTTGGGTACTAATCTATTAATGGGTGCCTAAGTGTACATGAGTTGCAGGTTGTTGAAGACCAAGGGTGTGGTTAAGGTAGATGAGGTTAGCTTCCTAGTAGGGTAAAGCACTTGAATGGTTCCCTCGCACACACATGAGTACTTAGTATCATGTAGATGCATTTAGCATTTAATTTAGTTGACTATTTTTATTGTATGTATTTTAACATATTTAATTAAATTAATTCGTAGAAGAATAAAAGTGAAATGAAACAAAAGGATTAATTATAATTTAATTATAGATTTCATTTTTGCAAATAAAGGATAATGCTTTGTTATTTTGAATAATTATTTTAAATTGTAATTGAAAGATATTTCCTTATTATTTATTTGGAATGAATATTTAATTTGCAATTAAATGATATTTCTTTATTATTTATTTAGGATAAATATTTATTTTGCAATTAAAGTATAATATTTCCCAAATATTTATTGAGGATAAGTACTTAGTTTGCAACTAAAATAGGATTTCTTTATTATTATTTATCGAAGATAAATATTGTGCATGGAAATAAATTTTATTATTATTATTTTCAAGATTAGGTATTTGAAAACTAAAAGAAATCTTTAAAAAGGAAGGGAAAAGAATAACGGAAACACACAATAGTTTTTCATAATCTTTCTTGATTGCTCTGAAAAAGATAACTGAAAATGGGTGTCGGGTAGAAGTTTTCTGGAGTACAATAGATTAAAAATGGTAGAAAGAAGATGAGAAATACAGGAGAAGGAGAAATAAGAAGAAGAAAATTCTACAAAAAGTGATTTCCAGGGAAAGCAAGAACGGGAAAAGAGAAGAAAAAGAGGGGAAACTCAAACGAAAGGCAATTTCTGGATTTTTGAATATTTTCCATTGCATTTAAATTTCAAAATGTGTGAATAATTGATTGTATTGTGAAAAGATTGAATTTCTCTTTGAAATCCATTTGTGCATAATCTCTATATTTGGAAGTTTGGTGTTTAAATGCTTCCATTTTTTGTATGAAATTCATTACCCTGACTGTACAATCTCTATGTTCTTTCCTATTCATTTATATATATGTATATATATTTGGTATTAAATATATATATATATATATATATATATATATATATATTTCTGCAACTCCTTGAATTGAATATTTTATGTACAAAATTGGGTTCCAGTTTGTTCTTTTAATTATAATATTGTTTCAGACCTTATTAATGTTATATATATATATATTATATTGTGTATATATATCTCTAAATATATAACATGTATATATATGATATTCAAGATCAAAAGCAATTATCTTGAACCATCGTAGTTGTTTTGTTTCTGAGAAGGAAAACTTTAAAATAAAGGAGGAGCTTTCTAGTCGCGTCCTCCCCATCTGGGAGGGCTGCGTTGTGGAGAGGGCGCTACCCTCCACAGCCAGCATCCTCCCCAATGGGAAGCGTTGGTCCTTGTGGCTTTCATTTGATATAAATGAATCTTTCAAACCTGTGTAAAATTTGATGTTCACTTTGTAAATTCGTTGTGTGCGTGTATTTTTTTTGTGAGGTTGTATATATGTATTTATACATATATATGTGAATATATATATATATATATATATATACATATATACAGTAGCATAAATGCATACGTATTTGCCAATATATATGGGTTTTATACCTAGAGTATAATTTTTTGGTTTTAAAATTATAAACATTCTGAAACCATACTTTTGTTCTTATATTGATTATTTTCTGAGTATGTATATATATATATATATACATATTTAGGTATGAGTATATATTTATATTTATTTGAGAATGAACAATTCAGAATTTAGAAATGAATAGACATGAAATCTGACTGGGAATGACCAATATTTTTGTTTTAAGATGATAAATTTATGTGTTAGAATTGATTTATTTCTGAATTTTTGTATATATATATATATATATATATATGCGTACATGCAATAAGAATATGGGAAAACTGTAATTTTCTAAAATGTATATAATGCTGATTTGAGAGTGTTTCTTTCAAATTTACACAAATCTGTTATTTATATTAAATCATTCAAATAGAAATAGAATGTTGGATACTTTGAATGCTAGTAGAAAGAACACAAATGCTTCTAGTTATTTTATCCATTGTTGTGTAGTGGAGTGATTAAAACGAGTTCATGGTGGAATGTAAAACCAGATGTAGATTTTATTTCTTGTGAATTATTTTCTTATGCAAATTAAATAAGGAAACTTGGAGATACAATGTGTTTTATGAAAGAATGCATGAATGTGTAAATGTTTGAACTGTATGCAATTTATGTGAAAATATGCATTATTTACTTTCTTTATGAGAAACTTCCGGGACAGGATGCCAAATGTGGGTACATAGAGACGGTAGTTTAGCATTTTCATAAACTACCATTTATGTTTTAATGCTTTGTAAAACCCCGTTCCACAACCTAGAGGATGATTCAACACTGCGGAAGCACAACTAATTTTTTTCTTAAAAAGCATAACAATGATGAGTGAAGTAAACTAATCTAACACATACATCCTCTAGGCCATGCAACGTATCTACATGTGAAATTCCAAACTTACAAAATTATTCTTAAACATAGTATATGGAAATAACTCATGATAACAACATACAACAAAGCAGTAATCCATTGCAAAATAAGTCTAACACATAGAAATGTAATGAACATATTTCCATAGATACGACACCATATAAATAATACATACCATTTAATCCAATGATGAATAGATCATACATAATGTTACAATTACATCACAAGGGTGGTCCTCCTCGATACAAATGAGGATACAATTACATAGTGTCCCACAATTACAATGAGAAAGAGAAGTAAAAATCCATAGAACCACATGAGCTCCTCGAACTAGAAGATCTTGCCATCACGAACATGAAGAGAAAACCCAACAGTGTAAGGTGCACGCCACCCAACCATATGGTACCCGTAGGCCCAACCCCCGTGCTAGGAGGTAGTAAAAGGTAACCATGACAAACCTACTACCACTAGACATAGGCAATATACAAAACCACACTATACCAGTAAACACAAAACAACATTGTACTAGTAAACACAAAACATAAGGTTACATTGCTTCCAGAATCACTGAATCAATTACTTCCACTATACAATAAAAATTGATTATTTTCATAGGAGGAGTGTCATCACAAAGGTTGCATTGGTTATCCAAACAAGATATTCTTAGGTCTCAGCCCCCATCTTGGGTTATCCTGGTAAGCTCTCAAGAACCCGGCCCCACATGCACACCAGTGCGGAATCAATTATCTTTCGAGAAGACAAGATAACAATCTTGCCATTCCAGGCCTTCCCGACTCATCTCAAGTCTCATACTAGCCCTTGAGCCAATGAGCGAGGCTAAATTATCTAATTAAATGTATTAAGCTACTCTATCCCTAATAAAGGTTATTTAATTTCCACTAATTAAACTGACTTTCACATGAGTTGTCTTGGGACCCCTTTGTGTCCCGACCCCCATTGAAAGCCACTCCCCTATTGACAACACAATAAAATATTCCACAATCCAAGGGTAGATAGGGTGCGCAAAATACGATAACAAATATCAACCATTCTGCAAAGAACAACACATCTCGTTCGTAGTAACCAGGTGCTCAAATTAAATCACACAACCCTTTGATAGAAATCGGGTGTTAAAACTAATTCACGCATCCCTACGGATGTCAAATACTGAATCCCAAATACATGCACTACCCAAGGAAATCTCAAAAAGGGTGAACAAAAGATACAATAACCCTTTCACAATTTTAAAATCTCAAGAAGACTTATATTTTCTCGACAACAAATATCCCCCACAATTCACAATTATAGAAGAACACACAATTACAATAAGCCACTCAAGTAATTAAATAAACGACCATTAGGATATCCCAAATCCAATAAATCAACAATGAATTAAACTAATTGCTTAACTTCCAGTTTGACAATTACTCTTAATCTTCAACTCAAATTGCCCGTAAACGTGAACAGAAAAGAATACAGCTTAAAACAATTCAGGCACTTAAGTAATCTAATATTTGGATTTCCTAAATCCAAGTTGAATCAATATCTCATCACATGCAATTATTCAAATTAAATATAATTCCATTTGCAATAATAAGGAAATAAAATAAAACTATTTATTTAACTTCAATTCCATTGTTTCGTATAATAATAACAAACTCAATTTCTCTATTACAATCATTGCATTATAAAATCCTCTACTTGTACATTAAATGTTTTAATAACACAATATCTATTTAAATCTAAAACAACTTTCTTTCTTAAGTCCTTTTATTTAAAGATTTACTAACCCATGCATTTGCATGCTTATATTAAAATATATACTTCAGTTTACAAACCATAAAGAAATTAAAACTAGTTGTTAACTCATATTTCATAAACACATATAAATAAAATTCTCAATCTTTCTAATAGAATCATTTTATTATAAAACACCTACTTGTGTATTGCATGCACTAATTAACAACATAATATTCATTTAAATAATATCTTTTATAAATAAATATATATATATATATTCTAATTACATAATCCAATTATTCTTTTCCAAAAAATCATTTAAAAGCAATTACATAACAAATCATCCATTTTAAATAAATATATTTAAAAATATATTTATTTATTATTAAACCATTAAAATACAATTTCCAAAATATATTTATATATATATATATATAATATACATAATATATAAAATACATATTATAAATAATAAGCATATTATATATTATATATATAACATATATATACATATATAAATATACTATATATAATAAAATAACCATTAAAGAAACCATCATACGAAAATCGCAGTGCTCAGACTGGTCGTGTCAGAGTTTATTAAGGGAGACGATGATATTTGTGTCAGCGCCTTCCCCACACATGTGTAGAGGGTGCTGCCACAACAGGCCCATCCCCACCATAATATGGAGGTGGTGATGGGGTTTAATCCCCAACGCCTCCAAAATACAAACTTAAATTTATTTAATTTCATCACTGTTATTAATTCGGCGTACGACAATTTCTTACAATTTCGTTTCAAAATAAAAATTTCCACAGGGAATTTACAGTGCTTTAAATAAAATAAAATATTTATATATAATATATATATTTATATGTACATATATATTTCAATATATATGTATATATATTTATATATAAATTAATCCAAGCACTGGTTCAAGTTGGGCAACAAATTTTCACAGAAGAAGTTTTCTATAAGAAAGATCAAAGATTTTCATTTTCCCAGACAATTAAAAGAAATAGGGAAACCAAAACAAAATGATAATTTTCTACAGAGATCTATAATTTCCTTTGTATCAATCTATTTCAATTGATCAATTTACACAAAGGATCTAAATTTTTTTCTACAGAGGTTTGGGCAGAAAAGGCACCTTAACCACACTCTTGGCCTCAACTTGCAAGAAGACTAATGGTGTCAAGGCAGTTGAGGATCAGAGAATCTATATGCTATGGATGTACTCTTTGTATTACTTTGTATGGCTTGCATAGCCCATTTGATAAATGTAACTTTACTTCAGAGATGTATTGATGAAAGCTTATTGATGTAACATTGAAATAGTTGTATTGTATACCATCTTTATGTATGTAATGAAATTCATTATTGGACTTGCTTTTGAGCTCTTATGGATAGTTAATGTTATATACATGATTTAATTATACTTTACTTGGAATGTGCATTGTACTTGGAAATATTTTTTTAGTTTGTATGTGAGTTTCTTTTCAAGCTTTACATTATTTCTATGAAGGATAAAATTCTATTTTTTTGAATTTAGATTCGTAACTATGATATCTAGTGCATGGAATTAGTTTTATAGTATTTCATTAAATATTTTTTTCTTATTTAAGTTTCAAAGTCAAACCTGTTACAATTTAGACATGATTCACTCGCTAAAACAAAACTTTTTTTGTATGTATTGAAATTCAATTTTTTTTTTGTGGGATCAGGGATATTGATATCTAGTGCACTAATATTTTTCAATTTTTTTTGATAATCTATTATTTTTCCACATGTGCAGAATAAAGAGCTTGATTTTCAGTGAAAAACCTATGTTTAATCAAACTAAAAAAAATACATAATAAAACCAAAACATATTAAAATTATATTCGATGGATAGCTCATTCTAAGAACTACCATCATCCAATTGGGCCTGTGAAGTCTCCTCCATTTTTATTCTCAACCCGAGCTTCGAAGAGCAAAATTTTGTAGAGATTTGGTAGAAGAGGGGGAGAAGGGGGAAAAAGGGGGGTTCGCTAGAACCCCTCCTTCTAGTGAACCCCCCTTTAAATGCAATTAAAAAATAAAACCCATTAAAGGGGAGTTCACTAGAAGGGGGGATTCTAGTGAAACCCCTAGTTCTAGAAAACCCTTTAGGGGGTTCCAGCAAACCCCCCTAGTTCTAGTGAACCCCCTAAAGTGTTTTCCATCCGAAAATGTATTTTTCCTTTGTCAATGGAATTGTAAACCAGTTTTGTGGGTTTATGCTATTTAGTCATGGTAGTTGTTTATTTATTCATGGTAGTCTCCTATTTAGTCATGGTAGTCATTTATTTAGTCATAGTAATCATTTATTTTAGTCATGGTAGTCATTTATTTAGTCATGGTAGTCATTTATTTAGTCATTATAGTCATTTATTTAGTCATGGTAGTCATTTATTTAGTAATGGGTTAATCATTTATTTGGGTGAATCAATTATTCAAGTTACAAATCAAATCTAAATTAATTAATCCTCACAAATTTATGCATATAAACTTCAAGTATCATAGATATTCAAATGTTGAGAGAAACACCTTGAAATGAAGACTAAAATGCTTGAACAAATATGATTGATCTGACACAAACAAATCACAAATCAAGAGGAGCCACAACATAAAAAAAGGATGGCCAGTAGACATAAAAAAATGAATACCATTAAGTGTTTGATGAATGATGCTAATCAGGAAGTTAAGGAAGCTGATAAAATTGGTGAGGTTGTTGAACAGTACTTTAGACTGATCTACTCCGACACTGGCACTCCCCCTTCTGAAGAACTTCAGGCGAGGTTCCTGGGTCACCTCCCGCTTGGTCTTAGTGAGTCTGATAATCATCAACTCTGTGACCCTGTGACTGAGGATGAGGTTCAGACTGTTGTGTTTGCTATGGGTGCCTATAAGGCCCCAAGACCGGATGGTTTCCCCCAGCCTTCTTTCAAGAATATTGGGACATTGTCAGATATGATATTACTATGGCTGCTAAAGATTACTTTAGGACTAGCAAATTGTTAAAGAAATTAAATAATACTTTCATTGTGCTTGTTCCTAAAGTGTAGGATCCTATACACATGACTAACTTCAGACCTATAAGTCTTTGTAACACTATCTACAAAAAAATTTCCAAAGTCCTTGTCAACCGTTTGAAGCCATTTTTAGACAAAATTATCAATAGATGTCAGCATGGGTTTGTGCCAGGAAGACAAATCCTAGATGCTGCTATTATGACTCATGAAATAATTCATTCTATGGAGAAAAGTAAGAACCAAGGTATGGCTTTTAAACTTGACATTTCCAAAGCCTATGATAGGGTCAGATGGAAGTTTTTGTATTCTATCCTTGCTAAGCTTGGCTTTTTAATGATAGAGTGATTGGTATCATTAGGGAGTGTGTGGAATCTATTTAGTATTTGGTGCTTGTCAATGGGATCCCTTGGGGTTCCTTTAAAGCTGGTAAAGGTCTTAAGCAAGGGGATCCCCTCTCTCCCTACCTTTTCATCATGGTGGCTAAGGTTTTGGGAAGGAATTTTATTTCCTTGCTCAACTCAGGGAAAATTCAGGGGATTAGAGTTGCCTCCACCCTTCCTCCCTCCGTTCTCCAACAGTTTGTTGATGATACGTTTCTTTTGGAAAATCCTCTGTGATTGAAGCTAGAGAATGGAAATGCCTCCTGCAGGATTATGTTTGTGCTTCTAGCTAATGTATAAATTATAACAAAAGCAGTGTCTATTTCTTCAACATATTTCTTCAACACAAAAGCTAATCTCCAAGCTAATATTTTAGCCATCCTGGGTTGCCTAAGTGCTTCTCTTTCAGGTATCTACTTGGGCCTGTCGCTTACTATTAAGGAGGTGTCACACAACTTTTGGAATGGTATTCTAGAAAGAATGCAAAAGAAACTTGTTGGTTGGAAAGGCCAGCTTCTTAGTAATGTTGGTAAACTCCAACTTCTTAAAGCCTCCCTTCAAGGAATTCTGGTCTACTTTCTCTCTCTCTTTAGGATTTCTGGTTCCATGGCTGAAAAGTTGGAAAGAATTCAAAGGTCCTTTCTCTGGACGAGAATGGAGGAAAAGAAAAGACTTTCCCTGGTTAATTGGGATACTGTCTGTCACCCCAAATGTCAAGGGGGCTTGGGGATTAGGAAGATTACTAATTTGAACAAAGCCCTCATTGCCAAGATTGGCTGGAGTTTGGTTCAGGAAAGGGCAGAATGGCGTAATATAATGAAGGCTAAATACCTTAATCAGAGACATTTTTTTAGAGCTTTGGACCTAATTGATCTTCCTCCGGGCTCCAAGATTTGGAACAATATCCTTAAGAGTAGATCCCTCTTGAAGGAAGGATTCAAATGGAAAATTGGTAATGGGAGATCAATAAGGTTCTAGAAGGACAGTTGGATTGGGAACAAACCCCTTGCTAACAGTCAATTTAATACATTAAGGGAACCCGCTGAAAATCTCTTTGGTACTTACATTTCTAATTATACCTCACCCAGAGATAGATGGAAAATTCTGAAGTTGTCTTTCTTACATTGGCCTAACCTTCTACCAAAGGTTATGGAGCTTCAAGATCTTTTGAAAATGGCCAGACTCCCTCTATTTCCCAAGGAGGAAAAAAATTTCTAGTCAAAGAATCACACTGGAGAGTTCACTGTTAAGTCTGCTTATCTGCCACTTCTCAGGTTTGGTGGTGACGTGTAGTGCTGGAGGAAGGTTTGGTTTCATCAGCTCATCCCTAAAATAAAATTCTTCTGGTCGACCTCCATCCATGGGAAAATTCTAACTATTAATAACCTTGTCAAGAGGGGCTTTCAATTCCCTAATTGGTGTATGCTTTGTAGAAGGGAAGAAGAAACCATCCCCCATCTTTTTATTCACTGCCAGTTTGCTACCCTAGTATGGCATAATGTTTTACAAAGACTGAACATCTCTTGGGTTTTTAATAGAGATATCCATCAATTCATCTTAAATTGGAAATGCCCCTCCAATCATCCTTCAATTAAACTACTCTGGCAACTTATTCCACCCCACATCTGCTGGTGCCTGTGGAATGAAAGGAATAACAGGATTTTCAGAGAAAAGGAAAACAATGTGGATGGTCTGTTGATAATCCTTAATAAGCTGATCTTGGATAATATCTCAACATGTAAATGGAAGATGCCTATTAATCTCCCAACTGCTTGGGATAGAAACATTGCTACTGCCTGGAATTTACCCAATGAGATCCTGAGATTTGACAACTCCAAATCAATTATCAGGAAGCATACTAGATGGAGAGACCCTAAACTTCCCTGGGTTAAGCTTAACATTGATGTGGCAGCTTGGGGAGGGATGTCAGCTGTTGGAGGTATAATCAGGTAGCCTGGTTGCTGCCTATGCGGGGAAATTGAGCAATCATACTAGTAATCAGGATGAAGGCATGGCTCTCCTCTGGGGTCTTAAGATTCCACTGTCACTTGGTGTCAAGACTTTGGAAATTGAAGGTGACTCAATGCTAATTGTGGAAGCCACTAAAGGAAAGATGAAAGTGGGATGGTCCCTACAAGGTATTATGGAGGGCATTTTCCCTCTCCTAAATGCCCTTCATGACTTTTCTATCCAGCATGTCTTCAGAGAAGGGAATGCGACTGCTGACAGCCTTGCAGCGGCGGGTATTGATATTGAAGGGCTTAGGTGTTGGTGAAATGAGGTTTCTTTTCCCCCCTTGGCTCTGGTGCATTTAAAGGAAGATCTCAAACATCTAAATGATGAGTCCTAGATGGTGCTTACTTATTTTTGTCGAGCTCCTTCTAACTTTGGTTGGAATTTCTGGAGGGAGCTGGCATTTGAATAATTGACCGTTATGTGAGGTGATGGGCTTCATATGTTTCTCTGATGGCTTGTACGACCTCTTGTGGGCTGGTGATATGGTGAATCTTTCTATCCCCACTGACCGATGGTGTCATCATTTTTTGAACCCCCTAAAATTTTTTGTTCAACTTTTTAAGCTTGCAAATTTCATTCGATTTTTTGTGACAGCTAAGTACTACGCCGATATCATGCCTTTACTTGTTGTGGGTGATTCGTACGAGGGAGTTATTTCCCTTGCGCGGGTTGCGATAATTCACAATTATTGCCTCTATTTTTGAATTTTATGGTCACTTTGCGCTGGCCTTTTCCCTCTCGATGCTTCTAGAATTGACTACCAACTCTTCTACCTTGGTTCCCCTATTCTGGTCGTCGACATTTTTGGTGTGGGCTCTATGGGTTGGGACCGAGTGCGTGTGGAGCCGGACAGGTGCGACGAGTGGAAAGCAGATGCCACTATTTGGCACATCTATAAAGAGGTGGAATTGTGCAGTGTAGACATGCAAAATTAACATTCTGCATTTGATTAGTTTAATTCATTAACTAAACTAGATTCCACATTCGATCCATTCATCAATTAATCAGGTTCACTTTCATCCATTCATTAGGTAATCTCATCTCCTAAGGTCATTTATTTAAAATCAAATAAACATTATCATCAACCTTTTAATAAATCAAATGGCCATTTAATCAAATCCCAAATCATATTACATCATTTTCTAATTCAAATAAATCAAATATCAAAGTCCTAAAAGTCAAACTCACCTAATCACCATTAAGCTAACCTAATCCTAATTAGCCTAACCTAACCCACCCACTTGCATTCTCTAGATTTAGCCACTTGCACAAATAAATCAATTTATTGATTTATTAAAACTCTCATTTTCACTCAACATGGCCCTCAAATTTGAAAATCATGACAAGTTGATTTGTCCCTCCAACATTGCATTTATTGCTCATTTTCTTGTCCCCCTCTCAAAATTTATTGAAAATTTTGAATTCAAATTATCCCTCTCATGGGAACTCTTTCCAAATCTTGCACACCCATTAACCTATCATCACTTGACAAGTGGCCTATTCTCATTGGTGGGTCTTCAGTCCCTCATTCACCCTCTTGGCCAATGTCTCATCAAGAAAATCTATAAAATAAAGCCTTAATCCTCATTCATCCATCCACAACTTTTATGCAACAGGGTGATCCCACAATAGTGGTTTACAATTTTTGGCCACACTGGACACTGAAATTATTATTTTTAACTAAATCTTCACATTCGGGCACCTATAGCGGCTAAACCGTGAGGAATTTGAAGATGATGTAAAACCAGAGCCCGCCACATTTCTCAGAGGGTTCTAAACTATTTTTTTCAATTTTTGGAATCATATTGCATCTTTTTCCATCTCCCACGAAAACCGTTTTTTCCTTAAAACAACATTTTCAAAAAAGTGATGCACACCGTGATAAATATATAACTTTTTTTCCATGAAGGATAAAATTATAATTTTTCAAATTTAGATTTGTGTAACTCGAGTATCTAGTAAGCTCACCTAGTTAGATAGTTTTATCAACTATTTTTCTTTAATCAAGTTTCTCAAGTCAAACCATCATAATTACACATAGCGGATCAGATAACGATAACTTTTTTGTATATATCGGAATTCAATTTTATTTTTGTTGGATCAAGGATTTCAATATTTGGTGCACTCTATATTTTTAATTTTTTTTTGATAATATGCTATTTCTTCCCACATGCATCAAGGACCTTCATTTTCGTGAAGAACCAATGTTTAATAGAACTAAAACAAATACATAATAAAACGCATGATATTAATATTATATTTTGTTGATGTACTTCATTCGAGACCTAATCGATTCCAAATGGGTTTCAAGACTCTCCATTTTCATCCTCAACTCGAAGCGAAGCTGCAAAAATTGACTTTTTATGTGTCTTGGCAGGGGATGAGGGGCAAGGGGGGTTTGAATGAACCCCTAGGAGTTCAGTTGAACCCAAAGGGGTTCACTTGAACCATGGTTCGCCCGAACCCTAGTTCGAGCAAACGCCTTCAGGGGGTTCGGCCGAACCCCTTTGCTATGCATTTGGGTTTTTTTTTTGCGTCAAAAATTCAAAGGGGTTCGCTTGAACCCTAGTTCGGGCGAACCCCTAATGGGTTCACTCGAACCAGTAGGTTCGTACGAACCCACAAAATAATTTTTTTTGCTTTGGGGTCATTTTTTGTGAGTTTTCCTTCCTCACTTGAATTGTAAACCACTATTTTGGCTTCACCCAAGGTTACTCTCTTGATTTGAGTGTTAGAGTAATAAGTTATTATGCTTAGTAATTATATCATATTGATTAATTAATTAAGTCACTTATTCCTCTTTGTTACTTAAGCTAAACTTAGGCACATTAATTATTAATTATTAAGTGTGCTCACTAGGGTTTCATTTAAGATTTCCCTTTTAGGGTTTCTTGATCTCCTTCATAAGGATTGATCTCTTTTGTAATCATTGATTCTCTTAATGCATTTTAAACTTTGAGGTTTACAGAACATTATTTTTGGTTCTTCATATCTTTTGCATGTGATAGGTATCCATTTGCATGCAAGTGATCTTGGTTTCTAACATGGTATCAGAGCTCCAGACCTACAACTGCTTGTTCGTGATCTGAAGATATGGCCTCTCAGTGAGTTTCAAGTGCAAGGGTTTCCACAAGCATCTTTTCTGCAAGATCTAGGGGTAGTTGTCTTTTCAGGACACAATGGGCTCAAACGGACATCGCCATCACGTTCGCAGCATCCCAAAACCCTAGAAACATCTGTCAAATCATCCATTTTGGTGCAATTGATCCGGGAGGAAAAAAAATTTGTCTAGAGCGTCGTACGGCCTCCCCAGCACACAGATTAATGCTCAAAAATTGAAAAAAATGCAAAAAAAAAGTATTTTTTGGTTCAGCCATCGATGCCTCCAATTCTGAAGCTGGGCACCACCGCCGCACCACCTGGAGGCCACCGAGTAGCCTCCCATCCTCCACCGCCGCTGGGTATAACCGTCGAATCGCCGCCCACATGCAACCCCGTCTGGCCCCTTCAGTCAGGCCCAGGTCCTATGGAGGACCACAGGCCCGCGCCCAACTCCGACAGACTCCTAGCACAACCCATGGTCAGATGAATGACCAGGAGCCCAGCGAGCAGCCCTGGCCAACCACTGAGTTCTGGAATATTCCAAAAAAAGAATATTCCGTCTCAGAATATTTTGTCTAGTCAGGGCATATTCCGCGAGCCGAATTTTTTTTGACAGGGGGGGCGATTTTTTGCCCTAACGGCCAGATGGCAGTCAATTTTATGCTCGCAAACTGCTGACATTAGCATGACGTCAGCGTACGGCCGACCCTCATATGCCCCCTCCTAACCCCAGTTTGCCCTAAAGAAGCAGTTTTTTTCTTTTGGTCATAACTTGGGCATACGGTATCAAAATCGGGAAACGAGATATCACTGGAAAGCTAGTTCCGAGCACTTTCCAGTAGTGCTATTTATTTTTTAGTATTTTACTTTTTTCCTACATTTATTGTTGTTTTAAGTCAGATGTACTTTTTACGCTTCTGAGCTCATAACTTTTTGCCATGATCTCCATTTTTCACCTCGTTTGAAGCGTTGGAAAGGTATTGAGGAGCTCTAGGTTGCTGTCCATGCAATTTTTCTATATCTGTCCCAAGTTTATCACTTAGTCTAGATTTGGCTCGATGGGTTGTTTGGCGATTACTTGGATGTTTTGGCAGTTGGGAGAGTGCATCTTGCATCTTTGCACTTCATTTTCAGTAATACATCATTCAATAATTGCTTGCTACTTCATAGATTCCAGGGTTGTTCCCATTTGGAGTTTTCGAGTGTTCCAAGGCATCAGGTCTGCTGTCACTTTTTTCATGATTCCTTGAGTCAATCAATGACTCTCATCCGATTTCAGTAGTAGACAGAAATAT
>VDFB02060779.1:186013-196871 GCA_007258455.2 Sequoia sempervirens
GTTCTATGTCTGATGCCTACTTCTTATTGAGGCCCTGTGATTTGCTTTTGAAATTCTTCTTCATATTCATGATCAAATGCTTTCCTATTACATGCTTGAGTAGTGCATTTTTTAGATAAATGATTCATATGATTGAATTGTTTATTGCTAATGTTGTATTTGATTAAAACACTATTGGGAATAGTTGAAATTCTTGTTATAATTAACTCTACTATTTACAATAGTTCATAAAAAAACAAGTTTCAAGAATAATCTTTTTTGTGCATGTGAGTTATCTCATATAGATAACCTCCTTGGTAATTTTCTCTGCTACTTTGACACATCCACATTTTTATCCTCACCACAAAAAATGGTAAATATATAGCAAAATTTCAATAATGAGATATTTGTGGTTTTCCCAATCTTATGTTGGCTGATCTGAGCTCTTGTTAGTGAGCAAGTGGAGTATGTACATTGACTAAAAAATACAAAAGGAAAGAGTTGCCTGGCTAGTTTGAACCATTGAACTCTTGACATATAGTTAATCAGCTTGTAACTTGAGATTTGAGGGATCTTAATAATTATCCTAATTTGTTGCTTCATTGTTTTAATATTACATAATATTTTAAGAAGGTTGAGCCCACAATAGCAAATTATTTCCAACAATTGACTTGGAAAACCAAAAGATATTTTTTTTTAAATTAATCAAATTAATTGGGATGCCTGGAAAACCAAAAGATAAAGTTTTTTAAATTAATCAAATTAATTGGGATGCTTAAAATGCTGAAAAATTCATAAAAATAGATAGAAAAAATGTCATTTTAAAATTTCATGCCAAATAAAGGAAAACAATGGTTGCAGCATTTCCTTCCAGTGCAACCCCAAACACTTTCTTTTGCTTTATATAACCATAGCAGGGGTCTGCTAGTGGAAACCATCAACAAGGTAGGATTAAGTCTGGGCATGGTCAAGGGTTGGAGCCTATGCGATCAAAACCAAATTAAGGCCTTTAAGGCCATATGAACCCTCATGTAAAATGCTATTTTTCATATTTATATTGCTTTTAACCAAGCTCCAAATCCTTCAAGGAATGTGGGTGTCAATACCATAGAGCAGTAATTAGGCTTTAATTAAATGAGAATGGAACAAATATTTGTTGAAGAATGAGTGCCCTTGAGGCATCCTAAATGATCCAATGTTTGGTTACTTTGGACAAATCTAAACCTTCAAGGAAATGTAAGGACAAACTCATAACAAAATAATATAGATGCATTAAATATGGATACTTGAACATGTTGGGTTCAGTGAAGCCCAAATTAGCAGGTTTCCCTCACATTTAGAAATAGTTTCTTTCTTTGTAATAACTTATATTGGCATGTGTTCGCCAATTTAGAAGTTTTCTATTTCGAATGGTTTTTTCCATTTATTGGATTGGAGACTTGTTGGCTGAATATGTAATTGACTAAGAACTTGATAATAATAAGAGATAATCCCTGAGTGTGGACATATCCATTTATTAATGGTGAACCATGATAAATTTTGTGTTCTTGTTTTGTGATTATTTTAATCTTTTAATTTATGCGATTTATTTTTCATTTGATTTTGCAAATTATATTCAACAATTGGTATCAGAGCTCGATTGGAGAATTTTGGTGCAGGAAATTAGTGAAGAATTTTTGTAGCCATGGAAGATGTAGACAAATGGAAAATTGAAAAGTTTACAAGACAAAATTTTGATCTGTGGAAGGTGCAAATGGAGACATTGCTCATCAAGTAAGATCTTTCAAATGCATTGGCTGGAAAAGCCAAAGGGCAAGGATCTTTATTAGATGAAGATTGGGAGAAGCTAGACAAAAAGGCAAGAGCTACAATTTTCCTTTCATTGTCCAGTAATGTTTTATTTAATGTCTTAGCTGAGAAGAATACACAGGAGTTGTGGGACAAACTCTCTTCAATGTATGAGATGGCACTGGCTTCCAATAAGGTATTCATTATGAAAATGCTATATAATTTAAAAATGCGTGAAGGAGGGATTATGTCAAATCATTTAAATGAATTTAATACATTAGTCACCCAGCTGATTTTTGTAGGCATAAATTTGGATGATGAGATCAAATCTATTTTATTACTGTGTTATTTACCAAATAGTTGGGAAGGTGTGGTGATGGCAATGAGCACTTCGATGGCTGCCAAAAGAAAATTGAAATTCGATGATGTTGCAACCACTCTTCTGAGCGAAGATATGTAGAGAAAAAATCAAGAGCCTTCATTCAGTGATGCCTTGACTACTGTAAGTATTGACAATAGAGGAAGGGGTAAAGATAAAGGTAGAAATAACGACAAAGGAAGATTGAAGTCCAGAGGCAGAAATGGTGATTGTTAGTTTTGTGGAAAATCGGGTCACATGAAAAAGAACTATTGGAACTATAAAAAGGCACAAGAAAAGGTGATCAATAACAAAGCCAACACAACATACCAAGAAGATGCAGGTGTTCTTATTTTAACCAAATAATAAATTCCAACTAATGTTTGGGTGCTTGATTCAAGTTCATCATTTCATGTCACTCCGTGCAAGGAGTATTTCAAAAATCTGCAAAGCAGTGATTTTGGTAAGGTTTTTCTTGGTAACAATGAATCTTGTGATGTTGTTGGAAAAGGGGATATTTCATTAAAATTGGAAAATGGATATACTTGGTTGTTACGTGATGTTAGATATGTTCCCCAACTCAAACAAAATGCAATCTCGACTGGACAACTAGGTTCTCAAGGTTTTGAGATTAGTTTTGAATCAAATAGATGCAAAGTTAAAAAAGGGGCATTGGTAATTGCAAGGGGTAGCAAATTAGGCACCCTGTATGTCAGAGAGATTCATACTGAAGTGGGAGTTGTTCATTCTACTTTAGATTCGTCATTGTGGAGTGTCAAGCAAAGGTCTTTGGATCAATTAGATGTTGAAACTGATTATGATATTAATAATTTTCTTAGTATGATTGGCAGTGACAATTTTGGGGATCAGTTAGATGATGGTGAGCAGGTTAACACCATAGAACGTAGGGCTGTTGAAATTAGTGGCGATGAGAGTGAAAATTTGATGGTGATCGAAGATGAGACCGTTTGTAATGGTGATCAAAGTGAAAGTTTGGAATTTTTTTGTAATGGTGCTAGTAGCAAAACTTGTGCATTTGGAAATAAGTCAACCACTATGGAAGTTGGTGCAACTAAATTTAAGAAGACTATTGTCAAAGTTGGCAGTGAATTTGGTGGAATTGCTTGAATTGTTTTGTTCTTGATTTTCTATTTTTTAATTTTTATTTACCTTTTAGTGACAAAGAGCTTCGATATTCAGGCATTAGTCACCGTTGTTGGCATAGGTAACATGACTGCAAAATTGGAAGTAGATCATTTGAAAGTTGAATTAGAAGATGTTGATACCGGAATGTATGAAAGGGAAGATGAGCAGTTTGATAAAGTGCCTAAGAGAGGCAGGCATAGGGATAGGCTTGTGGAGTTTTCAAAGTAATGATTGAAAATGGAGGGATATTTCTGAGCAGCAATTTGGTCTTCAAGTGGGATATTGTTGGGTTTAGTAAAGCCCAAATTAGCAGGTTTCCCTCACATTTTGAAATAGTTTCTTTCTTTGTAATAACTTCTATTGGCATGTGTTCGCCAATTTAGAAGTTGTCTATTTCGAATGGTTTTTTCCATTTATTGGACTGGAGACTTGTTGGCTGAATATGTAATTGACTGAGAACTTGATAATAATAAGAGATAATCCCTAAGTGTGGACATAGCCATTTATTAATGGTGAACCACGATAAATTATGTGTTCTTGTTTTGTGATTATTTTAATCTTTTAATTTCTGCAATTTATTTTTCATTTGATTCTTCAAATTATATTCAACAAAACATAGATGTTTAATATATCTATGTTTGATGAAAAAGTATGGGTGGTTTCAAGATCTCATATATTTCATGAGCCCTTGCCATAAGTATATTAATAAAAGGTTTTGATAGTTGGTAATAACATGTTTTGATTGAAAAAACACACATGAATCATACAAGAGGTTTTTGAGTTTAGGGGTCATTTCTATGTTGTATTCATGTTTGGGGCTATCATTAAATCCAAAATTTTGATTAAAATGTAAGTATGTCATGTAAAATTACCAGGAGAGAAGCATGTGAAATAATCCTACCATAATACTTGTTCTCTATGTCTAAGACTGACTTGAAGAGAATCAAAACAAAAGGCAACTTGAATAAGTTAAAAATTGAAAGTGCACAACTTGCCTAATCGTTCAAGTTAAATAGGAATGAAGAATCCTCATGATCATAAATTTTTCCACGTTTATCAACTTCTTTATGTGAAATCAATTCTCCAGTGTACTCTCCAAGGTAATCATGTTTATTTATAGGATTTTGAAGCAAGTGGAAACTCAAATAGACACTTTGTTCAAAAGATTACATGTACATAGAAAAAACTAAGAAATATTTTAGTGAAATTCATCTCTACAATTGTAAATTGATTGAGGTTGTATTTGAAGGAATATACCCTTAAAAATGTACCCCAACCAGCAACACCCAACTTTCCAAGCAACAACTAACACACATTTTAATTGATGAGTGCAATCCTGGTACACCACCAGCATTGACCATTTGAAAATCACATAAATGATACTTTGGAGCCTCTAAGATCAAAACCAAATTAAGGCCCTTCAAGAAATGTGGGTGTCAAGACCATAGAGTAGTAATTAGGCTTTAACTAAATGAGAATGGAACAAATATTTGTTAAAGACATAAAATATGGATACTTGAACATAGATGTTTAATATATATGCCTTACGTGAGAGCCTTGATATTTTTTTTACTATGTCCATAGCTATTGTGGAAGTTTGCGGTATGTAGAGATCTTAGATCTATTTGTTTCATATTATATTCTATATGAAGTCAAGGATGACCTGAATTTATCCCACGTTCTTGGATCATTTTGGAAGGCACATTTTAACTCACTATTTTATTGGTCACATGGTGGTAGATTATGTAGTGTGGGCCAGGGGAAACAATTCAATAAAAAATAAACTCACAGTGCTCAGGTAATCATGTTGATATCACAACCTTAAAACTTGGTCACTTAGACCTACACTTCTATTTGTCAATATGCATCCAATCTCAAATATCCCTGTTGCAGATACAAGAAGGCATCCCTTCAATTGCAGGCAAAAAAAGCTATCTCCAAATGGTCTATTTGGTCATCTTTATAAAGGCTCTACTTTTATTCTGCCTCTCTTGGAAACTCCTTGAACTTGTCAGGATAAGATAAAATCTGATATACTTCTAAACCTTGTGAGAATAAGATAAAGATTACCTATACTTCTAGATCTTTGTGATAATCAAATCAAATACGTTTTTGGAGAACCTGCCCACTACTACAAAGAGCTTATCATTTCTCTTCCCAGTTATTGGTAATTCCAAAACAAAATCCATACTAATATCTTCTAACAGTCCATATGAAAGGTATCTAATGGAAAATCTAGATTATAGTTAGTCATCCTTGGTAATGCACATCCAGACTGATATGCCTCCCATCACTGGCATCTACTTTGTATGAAGCTTCTGGCACTGTTCCCATGCATTGATGAGGGGGATGGGAAAGAGTACTCAGTTAAAGAAAAATATCTGGGTCCAATCTTAAATAGTAACTGTCTTGTAGAGACTAAAAACAAACAAAATTACAAACACACTTTAATTCAAAATATTATTCAATATCAACATGGATTGTGGAAATTTAATAACATGAAAGGAGACATAGCACTTGTGTGCATTTCTTATTTCTTAGATAGTCTTTGTGGGAAAATTTCAATCAACATATTACCATCTTATTATTTTCAATGAATTTTTAACGTTTACAACACAAAAGAAATTTTGAATTATAATATTAATATTTGTAAATGAAAATATTTGTTTCTTAAATGTAGTGTAGGTAAATTCAATAATACGTATACTTATAAGAATAATTAATTTAGACTAATAAATGTTTATAGATATGTATTTTTCTTAATATTTTCTTATTACTACAATAATTAAATGTAGAAAGTAAATACAAAATAATGATGTATTTAGTAATTGCGATCAAAGCATGGAAGAAAATTAAAATGACATGTAAAATTTGAACACCTCAAGATCTCAAATGGAAGGTCTCTGATTGTTATTCACCTTCGCATCAAAATATTTTACTTTTTTTGTCCAAGGTTGAGTTCAAGGATTAGGGTCACCAACTAGGCCATTTATCTCTATATTGTAGTCACAAAATCTTCCTTCTATTATCGAGATCATATGCTCTCTGAGTCTCTGGGACATTGAAGTTCATCCCAGCTAATCAAAGGCCTCCTACCTTCACAAGATTCCTCCCAAATGATTTTTGTTCTTCTCAAACTTCCTAGCTCATAATGGTGGCATTCAAATTCCTACTAAAGATATATGAAGGACTACAATCCAAGAGCCATGAAGATTTGTATCCAATATATTTGATCAAGATATCTAGCTCTTTCCATCCTGCTCAAGGCTTGGTTGGGCCTATTGAAGATCCTGTATACTAACCCCTACACTGCTTCTCAAGTTGGCCTATAAATCTTTTTCAATTTTGATAACACAAATTTATTTTCTGATGTATTTTATTAGAAAATACACATGAATCTAATATCTGCAAAATGATTACCTTTTGTGCCTAAAAATGCAGAGAATTGGTAAATAGGAAGACCTTCTAAGACACATTGAATAGGCTAAATTCTGACTTCCTAGCTAAGAAACATGCCTTTCCATCCTACTACTTAATTTAAAAGTGGTTGACAAGATTTTGTAAAACAACTTTATATACCTAGGAAATAAACATTGATTTGACAACTGGATGGGAACATTCTATTTCCATTTGAAATGTTTTGTTGTTAATTTGATGGAAATTTTTTTTTACATTTGTAGTGCATCAATTTATTGTTTAAGAGTTGAAAAAGGGAAAAGGGTTGTTAACAACTAAACGTCATTCTCTTAAAAATAGGTCAGTCACTTTTAACTATTTCTTTCAGAAAATATTATTTTTCATTAAGCTTATTTTGTCTTCAATTGTAACAATTCATTGCATTTATTTTTCTTCTTACTATTAGTAATTAGTTAAGTTTGTAGCTTGCAAGTGCAATAGATATTTGGGTTGTATAAGGTTATGATTAAGCTTGTTTCTATCTAGAAGTAAGTCAAAAATAGAGGAATTTCCTTTTTCTAAATAATTGAGCTCCACGAGCTAAACTCAAATCTCCTAATTCTATTTATTCAGATAGCAGAGTATGGAATCACTTCCATAGATAATAAAACTAGACCCATTTTAGTTGTCCTTGCAAACTATATCTATCTATGTCATGTAATATCCAAAATTAGTTCTTTCAATATTGCATGTTTCATTTACATTTTATTCATCTCAACTACATTTCTTAATTATATACTAATGTAATTGCATTCATTTTTTCATTTGATATGTAGATGTACAAAGAAATACAAATTTCTTGTATTAGTCCATGTCTTTTTCTCATTACTATTAGTAATCATGTCTCCTATTTTGAATTACAGATGATGGACACTAGAAACAAAAAAAGTCAAACTAAACCCCATGAAATAGAACTTCAAAGAATACAAAGTTGAAAAATAAGTCGAGAGTACTATTCTCATCATAAAGAGGAAATTAGTGCTCATCGTCACCTGCAAAACATACAAAAACAAAGACCAAATGAAACAAATACTACACCATCAATGAACAACAATAGTAACTTCATGACTGCATCAAAAAAAAATCGATATAGAATAGATGCACTATCAAACTTACAAACATGCACTATATGTAAGGAATGCTACCCTAGCATGCTTGTCCATTCATCAAATGATAATTGTATTTGTAAACGTTGTTTCAATGAGAAAGGCGTTCATCAATTTTCATCACTTAATAATATGGACCCAAGAGAACAACCTCCTATGTTGCAAAAGCTCGCTCAAGTAGAAGAGATGCTCATAGCAAGGGTAAACCCAATATTACAAGTAACCAAGTAACCCACACTCATGGGGGGAAATATAAATACAATGGCCACACAATTAGCTTCCCACAAGACATAAAAAGTATTGCCAAAATACTTCCACATAGAATTATAGACCTAGACGTCCTGATAGTTCAAAGATTGCATACACAAGGAAACTATTACGACTGTTATGTAAGGAGTCATATTAGAGATGCATTGCAATACAAGATCAAATATGACCCATACTATAGCGATGTTGAAATAAATGCATCCTACTTGGAACAATTCCCCAAAACAAGTACATACATTTCAGACATGCTTCACACCATAGAATTTGTCAAAGAAATAGTGGTACCAAACACTGAATCTAACACTAATGATCAACATGATCAAGATGCATCAATATACACATCTTTGTTTATGGTAAGCCTACCAGGGAGGTATTGTGAGCTAGAAATCATTAAACAAACACTACAAATTGAACACCCAACAAATAACACTATTGATTGGCCTGAAATAAGCTCTTCTCCAATAAATGAATACAATACTGAAGGCCTCTTTGATATGGCATTTCCCACACTCTTTCTAGATGGAAAAACACTACAAATGCAAGCATGAATTAGGGAACTACAAATGCATGAATATGCATTACATCTAATGAGATTCCATGACCAAAGATTTGGAAGGCATCCAATATTTCAATATTTTATCTCCAACCTTATGATGTGTCATCGTAGCCAAGGACTTGCAATGATTTTCCTTAAAAAAATGCAAAAGAAAACATACCAACCACTATTGAAAACCTTCATACACACTTTAAAAATCTTCCTGATGAACAGTTAGCTGAGCAACTCATGCATTTCGGATTTACCATGAGAGGGAAAAGACCATATTAGAATAAGTGTCATGCTGAACTAACAAACATGATCAACCAGATAGGGTCACCCACTTTATTCTTCACATTAAGTGTAGCAAATGCAAAATGGCCATATTTACAACAACTACTTTCAAATGACATAATATTTACAATGCAATCAAATAAAATTTGCACAGATAACATAATCAATAACCCCCATACCACATACCTATATCTACATCAATGATTAACAATATTTCATGAGGAGGTAATTGAGAAGCTCCTCCATACAAAAGAATATTGGTATAGGTACGAATGAAAACATCGAGGGACCACACATGTTCATGGATTCCTTTGGCTTGAAAATGCTCCAAACATGGAAAAACTTGATTGGAAAGATAACTTAGAAGTGGAAAGAGCAAGAAAATTCTTTGACACATATGTCACTGCTTGGAACCCTCGTACTATATCTCATGGCAACAACACAGCACATCGATCTCCACTTGATGATCCATGTTTGTTAAACACAACTTAAATCTTTAGTACAAATCCCTCAGATGACTACGAGGAGTTAATTAATTGTGTCCAAAGGAACACAAAATGCATCGAGGGAACATGCCTACGTAAGAAGGGGAAAAAATAGAATGTTGATACAAAGCTCCATGGAAAGAACAAATTATGTCTACATTATCATGTGACAATGATGGTAAAAAAAATATGAATCAGCAAGAAATAATGATAGAATAAACATACATAATCGAGAAATGATTTCAATATGGAGAGAAAATATAGATTGCCAACTTGTCATCTCACGAACACTTGTTCTCAAATACATTGCCAAGTATGCATCAAAATTAGAGAAAAAAATTAGAGAGTTGCATTAATATGCTTACAAGAATAGCTACAAATAAAAAATTTGAAGACAAAGCTTTAACAACATACCGAAAATTCATGATAGAACTTGTGGTTGAATGTGATATTGGAGAACAAGAAACATGTCATATGCTCCAAAAATTTCCCCTTGTCATCTATAACCAATCATTTATGTCATTGAATGTTGGCTAAAAAGTATTCCACCGCTTCACAAGAACAATGTTCAAATGACAAGAAAATTCAATCAAGCTACTTACATTCTTATATGCAACGCCCTCCACAACTAGAAGCAATAACATTACTTGAATCTGTAAGATCCTTCTCCTATTCTTCATGTCACAAAGGATGTAAATGGAAAGAGAGGAAACAAAAAGAAATCATTAATGTTTTCCCAAAGTTCTATACTATTCCAAAGCAAGATTCAAAACATTATGAAACATTCTATTGGAGTGAATTACTCTTATATAAGAGTTTTCGCGACATACAAAATGACATAGGCCTTACTAACGATACAATAATAAAAAATTGGAACCAAATGAATACAAGCACATATGATGTATGGCACATTAATCGCATAATTGAAATGGAAGCAAATAGTGAAGAGGAAGAAGATAGTGGTAATGAGGCAAACATAATAGATACATTACAATTGAATGAATGGGAATTATTGCCACAAATGGGACTTACTAATAATGTCAATCTAGATGAGCTCCAAATACTCGGTAGGCATGATTTCAATAACAACAATGACTGGGATCAACATTGTGTACAACCACATTTACATGCCACTGCAATTGACTTCATAAAGATGAATAAAATTTGCACCCAAAATGAAAAAATTGCCATTACCTTCAATGTCCCAAATTACACATTATCACCAAAGCAAAAATTAACGCTCATAATAATTACAAACCACTGGGTAAGTGCACCAAGATGGTTCCCAAAAAGGGGGCTTAAGTGGCCACTTTTTTTTTAAATCAAGAAATACTGACCTTGGACGTGAAATTGAGGATAGCTACACTCAAAATTTTGAGATGGAACAAAAACAAGGATCGAAGTGCTTTGATTCTACTTTCTAAACTACTAATTTATTTTGAAA
>VDFB02060779.1:196971-224273 GCA_007258455.2 Sequoia sempervirens
CCTCTCCCTCTCTTAGGTCTCTCTCTCTCTCTCTGTCACTCCCTATTTCTCTCTTCCCTCTACCTTTAATCGTAAACCTTAAGCTCTTAACCCTTAAATTGTCTACCCTCTACCCTTGGCCCTTCCCCCCTCTATCTCTCTCCCACTCCCTTCCTCTCTCTCTCAGGTATCTCTCTCTCTCACTCACTCCCTCTATCTCTCGACCCTCTACCCTTAACCATCTACCCTATAAATCTTAAAAAAAACCAACTTTATTATAACACGGGTGTGTTATGAATAAGTAGAGACATGATCGTTTAGCAAGAAATAACGTGCTCGTGTTATAACATGAGGGAATTTTTTATTGCACTAAAAAAAAAAAACACAATATACAGTTTGTGATGTTGGCCCACATTCTGCATATTCTTCTAGTTTTGTGCGTGCTCTAACAAAAAGTAGCTTTTTGGTGATTGAGTGAAGTGTGCATGCATGATTTTTAGATTCCACCACCTTTTTCATGATATTTCCATCACCATTGCATGAAATAGCAGAGTTTTCACATTGAAAGGCATATAATATGAATTGAAGTTTGAATTACAATGATAACTGATATACAATTGAAGTTTGGAGGGGAACAAGCTTTTGAAAAAGTCAAATTTTTGAGGAGTTTGAGGAAAGAAGAAGCAAAGGCTACATAATTGGGTAGAACTCCTCCATTTGAAACTTTGGTTTTTAGGTATGTGAATTCTTTGTACATTTTCTTTCATTCTATTATGGCTTGCTTTCATTTTTTTGTTTTGCTTATTCCATGTTGATCAAATTGTTTGTTTGTCATGTTACAACCTTAGGTTGTCAATGGACATTTTAAATTACACAATTCTATACACTTTCCTATTACATTTTTAAACCACATCTCTTTGAGGCATTTTGTTAAATTTAACAATTGACTTTCTTTGTGTATGCTTCCAAAGCTTTCATTGAGGTATTTTTTCAAGTAGTTATACAAACCAGTTGATTTCCTTGTCTATGCTACAAAATATGGGTCTCAATCAAAAAGGTGTGATTTGGTTATTGAGAATATTCCAGTGTATCAGTTTATGTCCATGTTTCATGAGAATCGAGTGTATGAGTATGCAAGGAATACCCATAGAGCCCGATGGTTGGACACACAATTCAAGCTATGCAAGGACACCTTTCCAGTTGGAAACATAGTATCAATGGTTGAATTTTTAGAGAACTACACTCTACAACCACAGTGTGAGGTGCACTTATAGTATTACAACTCCACATAGATTTTGATATTTGTGCACATAGCATTCATTCATGCAGCTGATAGTACAAAGGACCAAAGGAAGGTATTGAGGGAGTATCACTTTTATATTAGTGATGATCACACACATTCTCTAGAGTTCGTGCAAGGTTACTTCTAGATGTTCTATAGCTATTTGGCTCAGAGGGGCATAGCATACAGTCGGCATATAATATGGCCGGATAACTGTCCAGCACAGTTCAAGAACGCGCGCATGTTCTATTGGTTGTGCATGATGCATCTCACTATAGGTGTTCAACATATGTGGAACTTTTGTGAGGTCGGGCATTGAAAGGGGTAGCATGATGGTGCAAGAGCATGCATGAAAAGAGCATTAGCACAAGAAGAGTTAAAGTATAAAGACAGTGCAAAGTTAACAGATGCAAGTTCAATCATCGAGTGGTGTAATGCTTCGATGGGTCTAGGTAATGAAGGTACGTCTTCAATTCATAGATTTTTTTGGTTGATGGATGATACTAACATTGCACCATATGAGGATTGTTGTACACTAACAGGATCGAGTGAGATACACTCTTTCCTTAGCTCAAATGTAGGTTCATGGAGTATCGATACACATAAGATGGCATGCTTTTGTTGTTCATGTACAATGCAAGTAGAATGATTGTGAGTGGATGGGTTGACAAATGGTTGACAAGTTATCTTAGCCCACTTCACACATATCACCCTCCAACGGCATTGGAACTAACACATATGGAATCATCGTGCCTTTGACCATATCAGATCTAGTTCAACCAGGTAATATATCTATTTGCTTAGTTTTTAAAATTCCATATTGTTATCTTACTTTGTACTGTATTCGTAATGTTGACTAATTTCAAGTGATTTTATGCACATATCAATGCAGGGCATGTTTATGCAGTTATTGCAGATGAAGAAAATGAAGAGGGAACAGACTATTACTTGTGTCATTATGTTGAGGCCAAAAAGAAATTGGAAGCCCCAGTTATAGATGGAGAAAACATCGAATACCCTACATGTGCTCAGTTGTTGTTACTGAACGTGGCTTATAAGGTACCCACATAAGAGTGTTAAACATTGGTTGTTTGGAGGACTTTGACACACATCGTAAGATTCTTCATTACTCGAACCTTGTTGTGGCATCCAATGTTCATTTGAGAAAATATGGGGGTAGACCTTTGAACAAGACCTTGTGGAAGGTCCGTGAGTCTAACCATGAGGCAATACTTGACACAATAAAGAGTAGAGCAGATCTGAATGGTTCATTGGATTAATTTGTAAGTATATGCACAATGGTTCTTATTAATTTATACTTGTATCCACATTAATTTGTTTGATGCCAATGCTATCATGTCTTATTTTACTTTGTGTATTTGTAAGTAACCCAATAAACATTGAATGGTGTCCCCTTGCAGAAAATCCAGATTTATGAGCCATCTAAGAGAATCTCAGGCATAAAAGCAATGCAATGTCCCTATTTTGATGATCTTGAAAAATATCAATTATGATTTTCAACCATTACAAAAGTGCGTGTGAAGATTGGTGAGGGAATTTCAAGTTATTCATTTGAAGTTAACCTTATCATCAACACCTATGATGTAGACATTATAGGAGCATCTCAAATTTCAAGATATTCTAGATTCATGAGAGGTGTTGTGTGCAATAGGTATCTTAGAACTCGTAGTGAAGATGTATGAGCAAGAGTTACTAAGTTGAGAGACTTCCATGCCTATCTATAAGTTCCTTCCATCTATTTTCATTTCATTTCCATTTTGGACATGAGTTGTTTCTTTTTATTCTTTTACTTTGCCTATCTGTAGCTAAACTAGTAAAAATTGATTGGTCTCTCCTTGCAGAAAATGGTTATTTTGGAGCCATAGAAGAGAATCTTAGGAAAAAAAGAAATGCAACATCCTTATTTTGATGATCTTGACAAATCTCAATTTTGATTTCAAGCCATTATAAAAGAGTGTGTGAAGCTTTGTGAGGGAACCTCAAGTTTCTCATTTGAATTTAACCTCTAAATGAGAACCTATGATCTAGAAATTATAAGAGAATCTCGAATGTATGAGTGACATTGTAAAATATCTATGAGAATAGAGTACCTAAGGCATTGTAATGAGATTTACTTGTAATGACATTTACTAAAATAATGAAATTTGGTGTAGGGGCACCAAGGTTATTGAGCAAATTTGATTCACGGAAATCTTTTAAGTTAGTTTTGTGTTTTGAGTTTTGTCAATTGAATAAGGTCATAACACATCCACAATTGATTTATAATGTAATAAGTCATGTTAGTTACAAAAATAACAGTTAGGCATGATTGGAAAGATGTAGAATCATTTGTAAAGGCTATTTAAAGCCTCTTGAAGGCTATTTAAGTCAATATTTGAATTTGTAGCCTTTTGAAGGCAAATCTTTGAATATGGTTGTAAATGTACTATTAGTGAGATTGAGATTGTTAACCTTCAGAGAGTAGCAGTATTTATGTTGATGAAATTTCCTTTAGATGCAAGGATTCAAAGCACATAAACCATGTGGTACAAATGATTACATATCAAAGATGATCTATAGCAATGAAAGAGTCTGAAAAGGAAGAGAGAGCTACACTGGTGACTCGGGAGAAACTTTAGTGATGCAAATTCAAGGTGGAGAAGACTCAAACAAATCAGATTTCAGTAAATCAACAACCTTTGTTATTTCATTTGGCCATCTTGGAACAACTACCAACAAAAAGGTTTCCAAGCTCAACAATTTGGCTTAAATTTTAGAGAATTCCTCTCAAGGACCATCTCATCATCAATATAGCATCTACTCAAACCCCCAACACCATTCCCAAGCCAGAAATACAAGGTTTCTTTGCAATTTCTTGGAGATCCTTCAAACTTCCCTGCAAAAAGGCTACAAAATTAGCCCTATTTTACAAACAAACTACTCTTTAAACTTCTTCTAACCCCACAAGCTCTTGGATAGTCATCAAATAGGTCACAAAAATCCCAATTCCATAGGTTTTAGAAAAGCACTCAATGTCTAAGCCATAATTTCTTAAAACCCTCAATTTCTTAACAAATACCTAGGGTTTTTAGCATCTCACAACTCCAAGGCCTTCCAAACCTCACCATAGAATCAAAAAAGTTTTTTAGGGTCTGCACAAACATAATAAACCTTCACCTAGCTTTTATAGTCAGTAGATCTCAAAAACATCACTTTGGTTCCTCCATTTCAAGCCAAAATCTCACATTCTCAGCCTAAAACAACATCACCAGCCCTATAAACACCTTACCATTATTAAAAGAGTTAAGGAAACTTGAAAAAAACACATTGTAAACCTTTCCTATGAGTCACAATTCACCACAGTAGGAGGAAGGGCTCCATCACAAAAATTAAAGTAAACTCAGACCCTACTGGTCTGTACAAGCTGAATAAAGAAAAATGGATTTTCCTTTCACTAAAACAACCAAAGGTGTATCAAAATAGATTGAAATCTAGGTTAAGACCTGCCACCACAATTTTTCATGAATTTATATTCATAAGAGGCCTGTACTGGGCCGTACACAGAGAAAAGAAACTGAAAAACTCAAAAAAATGTTGAAATTCCACAGTTTTAGGCGTTGTGAAGAGCACCAATCTTCAAAAAAACTATTGATTGAACCCCCATTCAGGCTTGAATGATGTTTTTAATACATTTCAAATGAGAATCATCTCCCTTCAATGCCCATAACTACCTTTGAACCACCAAACCGTTATTAAGGCTACAAATACTAGTATGGTTTTGCTTAATAAGCTTTATCATGCAAATTTATTATTTTAAAGGCCTAGGACCACTTAGACACCCTTATAACATGACTTTTAGACTCTTTCTCTGCACTCCCACCTACTTTTTACATAATTTTCCTTTATGGAAATATCGACAATTATTTAATTCAAGAGTGCTTTTGCACATTTGTCCACCCTAACCTAGTAATTCCCAAAGTACATAAAAGATTGGTCTATTAGACCTTATTCAAGATAAAAAGACCTCAACATACTAACATTTACCAACTTTCCTCCCAATTTACCATCAAACAATCACAAATTGAGGGTGAGGTGTGGGTGCTCCTACACCATTCAACTTTCAAAAACAAAGTCAATTAGGCTGGCAGACATCTAGATTGGGCTAGCATTTGGTGGAAGAGGAAGAAAGATGATTGGAACTCTAGAGGCCCACCATACTAGATTTTGGTATTGACCCATGAGAGTAGAAGAGAGAGTTTATATCATGTATCAAAACATTAAGCATGCATTCTTCCAACCAATAGAGAAGGAGATGATTACTTTGCTTCATTTTCATTTACATAAGCATATCAAGGCATGGGAACCAAGAAGACCAAGGATGTCCAATTTTATGTGGAGGTAATGGATTTGGTCCAAACTTTAGGAGGGGCAAGAAGATCAATGTATGATCTTGATGAAATTGAGGAAGAACAACAAGAAGGTCAATGTAGCAATGAAAGAGTATGAAAAGGCAGAGAGAGCTACATTGGTGACTCAGGAGAAACTTCAACTTTCAAAAAACAAAGCCAATTAGGCTGGAAGATGTGTGGATCAAGCCAGCATTTAGTAGAAGAGGAAGAAAGATGACTAGAACTCTAGAGGCCCACCATACTGGATTTCGATATCCAACCATGAGAGCAGAAGAGAGAGTTGATATCATGTATCAAAACATTAAGCATGCATTCTTCTAGCCAGCAAAGAAGGAGGTGATTACTTTGCTTCATTTTCATTTGCATAACCATATCAAGGTGTGGGAACCAAGAAGACCAAGGATGTCAAGTTTTATGTGGAGGTAATGGATGTGGTCCACACTTTAGGAGAGGCAAGAAGGTCAATGTATGATTGTTAACCTTGAGAGAGTATGACTTGGGCAAAAGGAATTTGATATGGCTATTATTTTGAAAGACTTCAAGCGAGATGTACTCCGCATTGACAACATTCCTCAATCTTCACTTGATGGCATGAAGGAATGGTTGAAATCCATGGATATAAAGTATTATGAAAGTAGAATGAACTTGAACTAGTGGCCAATTTATTGAAGATGGTGGTTGAGAATTTTTGAATATGGAAGCTAGTGATTTTGATTCTGATAATTTAGAAGAGTCAGAACAAGGATATATGAGTTCCCTCTAATGTAGAAGAGGAATTAGAATTAGATTTCATGTAGCCACCATCAAGAGTGTTACAATCCAACAAGATGGAGGGAATTCTTATATAAGGATAACTTTCAATGTAGCAGGCACCGGCTTTAATACCAACTATAATGGCAACATTGAAATTCCCTAGCAGTATTTATGTTGAGGACATTTCCTTTAGATGCAAGGATTCAAAGCACATCAACCACATGTGGTACAAATGATTAAATCCTAGAGATGATCTGTAGCAATGAAAGAGTCTGAAAAGGTAGACAAAGCAACACTGGTGACTCAGGAGAAACTTTATCTTTAAAAAACAAAGTCAATTAGGCTGGCAGATGTGTGGATCGGGCCAGCATTTGGTGGAAGAGGAAGAAAGATGACTGGAACTCTGGAGGCCCACCATACTAGATTTCGGTATCCAACCATGAGAGTAGATGAGAGAGTTAATATCATGTATCAAAACATTAAGCATGCATGCTTCCAGCCAACGGAGAAGGAGATTATTACTTTGCTTAATTTTCATTTGCATAACCATATCAAGGCATGGGAACCAAGAAGACCAAGGATGTCGAGTTTTATGTGGAGGTAATGGATGTGGTCCAAACTTTAGGAGGGACAAGAAGGTTAATGTATGATTGGTGCAAGAGCACCATTCAGTAGGTTTTGTTCATTAAGGCAAATAAGGTGTAGAATATCATCAATTTACTAAAATCGGCTCGAACTTGTACATTTGAAGGTTTTGAGTCAATAAAAATGGCTTTTTGACCCATTCCTATTTTTGTAGCCTCTGTAACTTGAGGAATGGGTCTGCGCTAACATTATTAAGGTGTGGGAATGATGTGTTAGTGTTGGGGAGGTCTGAAAGTGAGATGGGTGTGAAACCCATGTGTGTAAAAGTGAGTTTTCTTTAAGAAAAATGGTGGTTTTGAAGAGTCAAATTGTGTTTTTGTGTAGGGAAGTGTTATTTCATGATTGTTTGAGCTTGTGTAGGGTATCAAAAACTTTTTTGAGTAATTTTTAGGTTGTGGTTAGCTTTGGAAGTATCATTTTCAATAAACCCCTAGGGTTTAGGCTACAATAGAGGGTTTTGTGGTTTACCCATTGTATGGTGGTATAGTTGAGATTTGATTGTGGATTTTGAAGTTTTGACACCTTAGAATTTCTGCCTCAAGAGTTGGTAAGTTTTGGATAAGTTTAGAGTATAGACCCTTTTTTCAACCGAATCGATCCCTTTAAGGGTCCAAAGGGAAAAATGGCTGCAAACTTCAATATGAGGTTACTTGGATAACATGATGCTTAGAAAATTATCATCTCATCCTATGAGATCACATTGGGCCCCTCTACAATAACCTCTCTCAGTTTTTGTTATCTCATAGTGGTTTTCCTGTGGTGTCCAGTTTTCAGTTGATGGAAAAAGTGTCAAATGGAAGTAGTGGAAAGTTGCAAGGTGGTGCAACTTTCATTCTACAACTTGTGTGACTAAACAGACTATTCCAACATGTTTGAATAGAAATTTTTATGCTAGTCATGGTCCTCTTTCGCACCCAAACATGCGGAATCGCTCTGAGCTACGTTCAACCGGATCGATCCCTGAAGGGTCCAAAGGGAAAAATGGCTGCAAACTTCAGCATGAGGTTACTTAGACATTGTGACACTTAGAAACTTCTCTTCTAATTCTATGGGATTGTGTTGGGCCCCTCTACAATAACCTCTCTCGGTTTTTGTTATCTCAGAGTGATTTTCTCGTGGTGTCCAGTTTTTAGTTGATGGAAAAAGTGTCAAATGGAAGTAGTGGAAAGTTGCAAGGTGGTGCAACTTTTGTTCTGCAACTCGTGTGACCAAATAGACTGTTCCAATGGATCTGAATAGGCATGCTTATGCTAGGCATGGTCCTCTTTCACACCCAAACATGCAGAATCGCTCCAAGCTACGTTCAACCGAATCGATCCCTTAAGGGTCCAAAGGGAAAAATGACTGCAAACTTCAACATGAGGTTACTCGGACACCATGAAATTTAAAAAATTCTCATCTAATTCAATGGGATCATGTTGAGCCCCTCTACAATAACCTCTCTCAGTTTTTGTTATCTCAGAGTGGTTTTCTCGTGGTGTCCAGTTTTTAGTTGATGAAAAAAGTGTCAAATAGAAGCAGTGGAAAGTTGCAAAGTAGTGCACTTTCGTTCTGCAACTTGTGTGACTAAACGGACTATTCCAATGCATTTGAATAGGCATTTTTACACTAGGAATGGTCCTCTTTCACACCCAAACACGCGGAATCGCTCTGAGCTACATTCAACCAGATCGATCCCTTAAGGGTCCAAAGGGCAAAATGGCTGTAAACTTCAGCATGAGGTTACTTGAACACCGTGATGCTTAGAAAATTCTCTTCTAATACCATGGGATTGCATAGGGACCCTATACAATAACCTCTCTTGGTTTTTGTTATCTCTGAGTGGTTTTCCCGTAGTGTCCAGTTTTCAATTGATGGAAAAAGTGTCAAATGGAAGCAATGGAAAGTTGCAAAGTGGTGCAACTTTCATTCTGTAACTCGTGTGACCAAACAGATTGTTCCAACACATCTGAATAGGCATGTTTATGCTAGGCATGGTCCTCTTTCACACCCAAACACGCAGAATCGCTCTGAGCTACATTCAACCGGATCGATCCCTTAAGAGTCCAGAGGGAAAAATGGCTGGAAACTTCAGCATGAGGTTACTCAGACACCGTGATGCTTAGAAAATTCTCATATGATCTGATGGGATCATGTTAGGCCCCTCTACAATAATTCTCTTGGTTTTTGTTATCATGGAGTGGTTTTCCCGTGGTGTCCAGTTTTTAATTGATGAAAAAAGTGTCAAATGGAAGTAGTGGAAAGTTACAAAGTGGTGCAACTTTCGTTCTACAACTCGTGTGACCAAAAAAACTATTCCAACATGTCTGAATATGCATGTTTACACTCGGCATGGTCCTCTTTTGCACCCAAATACGCGAAATCACTCCAAGCTACGTTCAGCCGGATCGATCCCTAAAGGGTCCAAAGGCCAAAATGGCTGCAAACTTCAACGTGAGGTTACTCGGACACCGTGATGCTTAGAAACTTATCGTTTAATCCTATGGAATCACGTTGGGACCCTCTACAATAACCTCTCTTGGTTTTTGTTATCTCATAGTGGTTTTCCTGTGGTGTCCATATTTTAGTTGATAGAAAAAGTGTCAAATGGAAGCAGTGGAAAGTTGCAAAGTGGTGCAACTTTCATTCTGCAACTTGTGTGACCAAACAGATTGTTCCAACACATCCAAATAGGCATGTTCACACTAGGCATGGTCCTTTTTCTCACCCAAACACGCGGAATCGCTCTGAGCTATGTTCAACCAGATCAATCCCTTAAGGGTTTAAGTGTAGTATGTTGAAATAGGCCATTCCACCTATTGTTCAGGCTGTGTCTCAATGATATGGGCCTGATGTAAGTAGGATAGGGATTAGGAATAAGAAAATAGCATTAGTAAGGGCATTGGAAGAGATTACTAACGCTACCCCTGTTGAAAATTCAAAATTGAGGCCCCTTAAAAGCAAGGCTAGTAGAGGTGAAAAGAAGAAATTGCTTGAAAATAAGTTAGAATAGGTTGGAAATAGGGTGAGATTGTGGATTTTGATGTGTTCAAAAGGTCTGCAAGGATAGGGGAGGTCAAAAGTATGTTATGGCATGACATGCCCTAGTTGGGAAAATAGGGGTTTTGAATGAAAAAGAGAGGTTTGAGGGAGTAAATGTGGGTAAAGTCAAGGGGAAACATAATTTGGTGGTCAATTAAGTTTGTGCAGGTAAAATGAAGAGTGTTGGAATAGGTTTTGAGGTTCAGGTTTGGGGGTTTAGTTCGCCGGTTTGGCCAAAAAATTTTGGAGGGGGGTTCAGTTCATTTTGGGTTCATTGGTACAAAAAACATGTAAAAACAAAATATATATCTATGCAACCTAGAAGCATGAATTAGGATTAGAATATCACATATCATCATATAAACAAAAAAACCACCATAAGCTTGAATGTCATTTAAAACAACAATATTGCCCAAAAATGTGTTTATAACCTACAAAAAAATGTGAATAAAATCACTCTGATTTTCACGTGAAAAAAAACCATGAGACCATAGCTTGTTGCTTACTATTATGCTTTGATAGTTTTTTTCCAAGCATCATAGCTTGTTCGAAAGTTTTATTTTTTAGGCTTTTAGCCATAGCAGCAAGGTAGTGAATTGTTTGATAAAATGCTTTGGTAGACATGTATGAAAAATGTGGTAGCATAGACAAGGCAATGAACTATTTGAAAAAATGCCTCAAAGAAATGTGGTTTCATGGTTATGGAATGGCATGACGAATGCCATGACAAGCAAATTTCTATGGATTGTCATGGAATTCCATCACCATTGAGACCACATTTCTTTGAGGCTTTTTTTCAAATAGTTCGCTGCCTTGTCTATGCTATTGCTTATTATTATGCTTTGATATAGTTTTCCAAGAATCCATAGCTTGTTTGGAAGCACCTATTTTAAGATTTTAGCCATAGCAGCAAGGAGGTGAACTTTTTGATAAAATTCTTTGGTAAACATGTATGAAAAATGTGGTAGCATAGACAAGGCAATGAACTGTTTGAAAAAATGCCTCAAAGAAATGTGGTCTCATGGTGATGGAATGCCATGACAATCCATAGCAATTTGCTTGTCATGGCATTCCATCACCATGAGACCACATTTCTTTGAATTTTTCAAATAGTTCATTGCCTTGTCTATGCTATTGCTTAATATTATGCTATGATAGATATTTTCCAAGCATCCATAGCTTGTTTGAAATCACCTATTTTAGGATTTTAACCATAGCAGCAAGGCAATGAACTGTTTGATAAAATGCTTTGATAGACATGTATGAAAAATGTGTTAGCATAGACAAGGCAGTGAACTCTTTGAAAAATGCCTCAAATAAATGAGGTCTCATGGTGATGGAATGCCATGACAATCAAAAGCATTTGATTGTCATGGCATTCCATCACCATGGGAGACTGAGGCATTTTTTCAAAGAGTTCACCCCTTGTCTATGATATTGCTTACTATTATGCTTTTGATAGATTTTTTCCAAGCATCCATAGCTTTGTTCGAAAGCACTTGTTTTAGGCTTTCAGCCATAGCAACAAGGCAGTGAACTATTTGACAAAATGCTTTGGTAGACATGTATCAAAAATGTGGTAGTATAGACAAGGCAGTGAATTGTTTGAAAAAATGCCTCAAAGAAATGTGGTCTCATATAATGCCATGACAAGCAAATGCAATTGGCAGCTGCTCCTAGTTATTAGTTATGCAATGTGAAGCAATTGCATAATTGCTTAGGTTGACTTTGTAAACACTATATTGTAATTGAAATTTTGTCATCTATAAGCATCTAGTTATTAGTTATGCAATGTGAAGCAATGCTTTGAGTTTGAAAGATGTGCAATGCAATGTAATCAATGATATGAATATAAACTACAAAAATCTATTTTTTACAATTTATTAGTTAAACTCTTTATTTTATTTGCTCTCTATATATCTATGCTATGGAAATGCCTTAAAAAAATTTAAAACAAGATTTTATCTCTTGTTCTACTTTTTTTTACCTTTTTTTTAAAATCTGATTTTTTCTAGACTTTTTCCCGAGTTTTTCAAAAAATCTTATACTTTTGGTTTGCTGATTTTCTCCCCAAAAGATTTTTGCTGCTATGGTATAAATAGATATGTTTTTGTAATATCAAGGATAATTTTTGAAACTTCCATGCATTGCTAATCTAAAAGGAAAATTCTTTTGCCTAATCTGTATGCAGCCATGCTTTTGACATTGTCAAACAAAGAAAAACTTCCTGAATGATGCAAAGGCATGGCTAAGCAGTTCTAACTCTTCGCATGAGAGAAGAGAGATGTTGGAGAGTACATCAAGTTAGTGAGAACAAAAGTGTAATGTGTTTTAGTTTGTAGTATTCCTCTGTTTCTCTACAGATGTGTCATAAATTCTCAATTCAAATATGGACACCAAATATCGATAAAAAAGATTTGTATTAACCAAATAGCCATGTACGCATACATCAATATATGTCGATATAAGTATAAAATATAGTTAAAAAATAGCCATATAGGCTTATGAGAATGCCATATAGGCATACAATTTCAAATATATCCAATACAAAATATGTACAAAATTGCCATGTCTAGGCATACAACAAAGGGCTCTGGAATCAAAATTCATTTCTCTCCATGCTCTGGAAATAAATTCTTTCCTTTTGTTTGGCATCGATGGCGATAAGTTTGTCACTCATTTATGATATGCTCGAGGAGTGCTCTTGTTGCTCCTCCTAGTGTTTAGCTCTAGTGAAGTTTTAACTGTTACAATAAGAAGTAAAGACATTAATATATAGAAATTACATTATAAAAAATGATATATTTAACAAAATAATCACTTACAACCATCTCACATCACTCTCCATGATGGAAATATTTGCACGCGATGTTGAGGCATGCTCAAGCCCTGTATAAACCATCCAAATAGGAATTAAACTATGAATCAATAATGGTTTGATTTTCCACTAGAACTAGCATCTATAACAATGAATGTAAATTGAAATTTAGTAATTTTTGTCATACCTCCCCTATCAGAGCCATCGAGGATTGTATAGAAGATGAAACACCGATATCCATTGCCCTTGCAAATTTGGAGGTGTTTCTACAACCAATATCTGAAAATAAACAACAAATTATTCAATCACAAAAAAGTTGCAATAGTGATCCACGTCACATGACTTATAATGTATGAGATCTAATGAACAAAATTTTGAGTACAAGTATTAACTATATATTTATGATTATCATGCTTACTATTTTCCCTATCCATATATTTCTGATTATCATGCTTACTATTTTTCCTAGCTAAAGAAAATTGAGTGGAAGGGTGCCTTGGTGAATGATGAAAGAGTGGATTGTTTAGTGACTCTAATTAGGTTTCTTGTGCACAGCCTCGCATTTTGTTGATAAATAAGATGTTTGGAAGCTTGAGGATGATAAGAAGTATTGAAATGAGTTGGCTTGTTGCTGCCTTGTGGTTTACAAATGAAAAAATGTGATTTTTGATGAAAAGAGAAAGAATTTTTAGTTGCTTATTCAATTTGATCTTCTCTTGATTCAATTGGGTCAGATGTTGGTGCAGGAGCACCTAGGTCATCAAATACTTTTCAATTTTGCAAAAGGGATGAGTGTTCAAATTTGTATTGAGTCAATCACAAAAGGTCATGGAAAAATGATGTAAAGTGCATGTTCAAGGTCATATGAGGTCTTATTTGAATGTATTTAAGGTTATGGGTAAGTTCTAGGTGGTCAAAGTGGGAAAATACAAGCAATGCAATAATGTAATATTGTTAAAAGTTGTTAAATTGAAAAAAACAAGGAAATCAGGCATATTAAGGGGTAAAAGGGGTAGTTTCAACCGATGGAAAGACAGTTATGGAAAAGGAAATATCTTTAAAAGGCATGTAAAGGCGAGAAAAAGAAGAAGTTTGTGTTCTTGTAATTAGATTTTGAAATAAAAATTCCCTGTTTCTGAGTTTGCAGCATTACTCCATTGTTTTGTTTTCTTGTGTTGGTAATTTAGGAACACCCAAAGTTAAATCATAGTGTGAATACATGTAAATAGGAATTATTTTCCAATTTCAAGAGTTGGAAGGTTAGTTTTAGGAAACAAAAGAATAAAAGGTAGTTTTCAGTGCCTGACAGAGTCCTTTTAGAAGCAAGTTTGAGAGTCCAATAGGGTTTTTCTTCACTACTCCACCAATGTAGGTCAAGAAAATTGGTGGAGTAGGTTAATTTTAGGATGTTTTGCATGTTTTGATGATTGTAAGTGCAGAGAAAATCAAGAATACCATGGTGGAGTTGCTACTACACTGGAAAATAGAGGATTTTCCTATATAAAGTGATGCTATAGTCATGGGTCATGAATAAATAAAGCTTGAAGAGGATTGGAAATGATGTAGAAGGTCTTGGAAGACATAAAAAATCATGTTCTAGGTGGTGGATAGAGAAATAGAGGTTTGCAAGAGTATTTTTCACAAAACCCTCCTTGATTTGTGCTTTTACACCCTATAAACGAGGGTTTATTGGATCAAAACATTTTCATGGTTTTCAATCCCTATAAATGGTAAAATATTGAGTTATAAGACATGATTGAAGACTTTTTTGAGGTTTTGAGTGATTTGGAATGGTTTTGAAGGGGTCTCCTTTGTAAAACAGGCCTAATCTACTAGCCTTTCTTTAGAGGATAGTCTGAAATCTGATGATTTTCTTTATGTCAAACGTCTAAGAACTTTGATATGTTGTGATGTGTTGGAAAGTGTTTCTAAATGTGCATTGGTTTTTGTAATAAGCTTTGAGATAGGAATGTAACTACGTGATTCAATGGTTGACAGACCTACTAGAGGAATATGATATTGTTTGATCAAAACAAAGATGTTTGTTTAAATAGTGGAAAGGATGATATTGAGTGCTTGGTTACTATCAAACTAATGATATGATTGATGTTACTAAATTTTTTTAAGGTGTATAAGACAGGTTTGGTGACTTTGATGGTTGGATGGGTGAGTATTATGAAGCCTTTTGAGAAAATTGGTGATTAACCACAAGATGATAATCAAGATTCTATTGTAGCAGGAGTTTGTAACCTATAAATAGACTACTGTAGTCAAAATATGGTGAGTAAAGTGATTGATAATGGACTGATAACAATAAGGTATGGTTTAGTTGATTTGTTGCCTTGTGAATAAATGAAAGGATGAATTGTTCAAGTGCCAATAATCAGGTTTATGTTGTTTTTATGGTGGCTGAGAATGATGTGAATCTAATTGATTAAGTCAAAGTTTTCTAATATGTTTTTTTGCTTTGAATGAGTCAATTGGAATACGGATTAGTGGAATGATGAATGATGGCCTATGGAATGGCTAAGAGAATTTGAGTGGATTTTGGTTGAATGAAAAGTAGATTTCTGATGAAATTATATTTGATCTTCTCCCAATTCTATTCGGGATTGAAATCCCTTGAAGAAATGATGTTGATAGTGTTTTTTGGATGCTCTGCATCAGATGTACCCTGATGATTAAGTGTTTTGATATGATGCTTTACATCACTAACTACCTTATCTATGTTATTTCTTACTATTATGGTTTCATATAGATTTTTTCCAAGCATCCATAGTTTGTCATGCTAGTGCTCCTTTGCAAGCACATGCCTCCATGTGAAGTAATTGCATTGTGTTGCTTATGTTGACTTTCTAAACAACTATATTATACAGTTGAAATTTTTTCATCTATCAACATCTAGTTATTAGTTATGGAATTTGAAGTAATGCTTTGAGTTTGAATAATGTGTAATGCAATGTAACCAACAATATGAATATAAACTACAAAAATCTATTAAGTAGAATTCATTAGTTAAGTTCTCTTTATTCTATTACCTTCGTGTACGTTAGAGTAAATCCACTGGCACTAGGAGGTGTTTGCTTGAAACCTCCAATATTAGCCTATTCAACATTAAAAATCACATATTAAAATACCATTCATAAAACAATGATATTAACATGTAATAAATTTATAATTGTTTGCTAGTTACATACCCCACTGATAGGTGTACTACATAAATAAGTAGGTGGAGGACCGATGTATCCAGTCTCAACACTGTGACCTTGCAATTTTCTTAGAATAATAAAACTAAATTAGTTAATTTTGCATTTCAAAATCAAAGTTTAATAAATTAAATTCAATGAACATGTTGACTTTTACCTGACTATCAATGCCATATGCATGATGAAAAATGTCAGTCATCCTCTCCATCCTCGTAGCATCATACAGATCCTACATAGCAGCCTCCTGAATGTCGGTGGGGTCATATGAACAAGTCGCCCCACAAGATTGACACACATGGGTTCGAAGGCCACCACCCGAAGACTCCCCTAGATGGCACTGTACAATAGGGCTAGTATGATGGATGACACTCTGGGTCAAAGTTTTGATCACCTACAATGTCTCTACGTCGGCACTCTCCTTCGCAACAACATGCATAACAATGTGCTCACGAAGCGGCCTAGCGAGAGGTCCTCTCCCTTGCAGCGTAGGATCTAGCTATGCACCAGGCCTATCCTGAGCCAACCCCCCACCTCTCCCCTAGAACTCCCTCATATCAAAATAATTTTGGATTTGGTTCAATACGAACTCACTATGTAGTTTCGTAAGAAAATATTGGGGGACTTCACAATTGTTGCACAGTGGGTAATCAAAGACCAAGTACCACTTATCATAAAAACGGTTCCTAATCTCTTGGTGGTGGCACCAATGAATAGGAAACCTCTTCGCATTGAGGCTAAGATTTTGATTTGTTCTAGGGTCAATGAATAAAGAGCACAAATAACCTTTAGTAATTTTTAAATCTTTTACATGTTTATATGATAGTTTATCTGCATAATATGCCCTAGTTGCCTGCCTCTATCTTGCCATCCCATTATTTGTTGGGTTATTGAATCTAGATTTTTTAACATCTCTTTCATTGAATTTTCTAGGGTCATTCTTTTTGTGGTTGAAGCATTTGGATCACTCAACCTACTAATAAGATCCTCAATTTTTTTTTGTTGTTCTTAATTTCACTCCTCAAATTTTGTTGAATGCCAGGAGGGTGTTGAGTGATTGGTGGGGGAGGTTGATTTTGTTGAGGATTTTGTTGTTGAATATTTTCATGTTCTTCTTGTTGAGGATTTTGAGGATTTGCAGGATCACTTGCATCTCCTACAAATTTTTAAAAAAAAATCAAATCTAACCTACAACAAACAAAATCAACTTGAACCTAAGAAATTCAAAACAAATAGCAAACAATACTTACCTCCTACACCTCTTTGTCATCGTGGTGCCATCTTTGCAAAGAAAAAGTAACTGTTGTTTATGAATTTTGTAGAATGCCTCCTCCTAGAACGCGATAGTGAAAATGAGGGTTTTTGGCCGTGGGCAGAGCAGAAAAACAGACAACAGAAAATGAATCACTTTCACTTTTTTTTCTTTTAAAATGACATAACATGAGCGCATTATAATCGCTCGCATTATGTCATTTTCAATTTTTTTTTGGAGTTGGCCACAAAAGTGTAACCCAACTTCATGCACCTGTCCCACTACAAAGATCAATCCTTAAAAAAACCCTTGCATATGATCATTCAAGGAACTATAGGAACTGGAAAATCATACCTTATTTCTTGTATAAGAAATGCACTTGAAAGTAAGCTACCACAATAAAAGATCCAATCGATTGCTTTAGCTCCCACAGGAATTGTTGCATTTAATAATATGTGCATCAACTATACATTCAACGCTTAGGATTCCAATAAAAGAAATGAAACCATTGCAAGCAAAAACACTAACAATATTTCAAGAAGAAATGAAACACATAAGGTACATCCTCATAGATGAAATGAGTTTCATAGGCCCAAAGCTACTATTAAAGATAAATAGTATACTGCATGAAGCATTTCCCCAAACACAAAACCTTGACTTCGGTGGTGTATCTATAATTCTAATAGGTGAACTAGCACAACTACCACCTGTCATGGACAAACCCATCTATGCATCACACTACAATGCCAAAATGCTATGGGAACAATTTACTACAGTTGTTACATTAAAAACAATGTTTCATCAACAAGGTGATGATCCAACTCAAACACACTTTCGTGAAACATTAAAAAACTTATGCAATGCAGAACCAACACACCAAGATTGGGAGATGTTAATGACCCGCATAAACAAACTACTTACAACTACTGAAAAAAAAGAATTTGAAAAATCCATTCACCTTTTTGCAACAAATGACTTAGTGAGACTATAGAACAAAAAAATGCTAAAACAACTAAACCTTCCAGTAGCAATAAGTATTGTAACAAACACAAATAAAAATCAAACATTGATGCTCGAGATAACCACCTTGAAAAAGAACTCCTATTATGCAAAGGCCAGCAAATCATGCTAACGACAAACTTATGGACTCAAGCAGGACCTTGAAATGGATCCCTTGGGGAGGTTGTTGATATTGTTTACAATCTAGGATCAAAACCACCAGATGTTCCAATGTACATTGTAGTAAGAATCAATAACTACACTGGGCCACCATGGAACCAAAATGATCCAAAGGCTATACCTATAATACCTATATCACTAGGTAATCATAGGAAAATTCCATTAACAATGGCATGGGAAATTACTATACATAAATCCCAAGGCTTGACCCTACAAAGAGAAACAATTGATATTGGTAAAATAGAAAGACAAGGACTAACATTTACAGTTATATCAAGAGTAAAATCATTAAATGGACTTTGTATTCAACCAATGTTCTCTTTTGAGTGGTACTCCATAGTGCAAAACAATCCATACACAATTATCAAAAAAGAGAGGACAGTTTACAATTACCCCCACTATGACAAAATGAGGTATACACTTGCCAATCCAATCTCTTTCACATTAACTTTCAAATTACTTTACACTACACAGTTAACACTACATGTCTTTACAAAATATTTTCTAATTCACTAACTCATTCAAACTTTTTTGGTATGCAAGTGGACACTAAGAAAAATAAAACATATTCTCTAAAAAACATTTCCAACATCTCAGTCCAATACAAGTTGCAATGGAAAGACATAAGACAATACATGGAAGGTGCAAGATTGGTTCCTCCTCAACATCAACTACATCTATGTATAAAACTTCCTTCTCTACTCAAACTCTATATTACTTATTATTTCACAACCAATTATATTCCCACAAAAAAAAGCACAACAATTGTAAATTTAATTACTTTTTTTCTAGAATTTCTTCATAAAAAAAGATGAATCAACATATGAACCAAACCTCTACTGATGTTGGATTTGTTTGCATCTCATTAATTTTTCTAGCCTAAACTATCTCATTTTTAGATGTGTATCACTGCAATCAAAATCACATCAACCAACTTCATGGAGACTCTGCTAGCATTGTGACTACTTATTATGTATGTATTTGAAATTACAGTCTTAATTCTTTTCATAGAGATAGATTTATCATTTCATTTCTTAGTTCTTGATAAACTGTATTGCAGCTTTCTTTTGACAAATCAAATCATGATGAATTGGAATTTTCATCTCTTTTCAATTGGTTGTAGAGGTGATAGTATGTGACTTTTTTATGTTCCTTTTGTAGTTATTAACCTTGCAAGAATTTTTATGGGATGTTGACTACAAAATGTTTTCTACTTTTGTAGTATGTGTCCAAAATCAACACACAAAACTTTTGCACAAAATCTTTACTCAACATTTTTGAAAAAAAAAGCATTCTAGCAAGCCAAGACTTTCTTGAACTAGCTTCACTATTGCTCATTATGTTGGTAATGTAAGTTTAATGTTGTCTTCAACCCTTACAATTTGATTAAATCATTTTGTGCTTTCTATAATTTCCAGTTATTAAAGTATCTACTTTTAATGTTGGAATAGGTTACATATTAGGCGGTTCATTTCCTTGATAAGAACAAGGATTACATAGTAGCAGAGCATCAATTCTTCTTGAATGCTTCAAAATTCCTTTTTCTTGTAGGACTTTTTGCTCCTCTCCCAGAGGAGTCTTCAAATTCTTCATATTTTTCTTCCATTAGTACATAATTTAAGGTATTTTGGTGCTTCACTTTCTATAGATAGATGATATATATTATGCTCTATTTGTAGCTTACTATTATGTTTCTTGTTTTTTATGGCTTGAATTTTTCAGATATCTTTTTAACAACAAGCTCAGTGGCCCTGTTCCAAAAAGAGGATCATTCTCAAGATTCAGATATGATAGGTATTTTTTAAAAAAAATTCATTCACTTACTTCTCATAAAATATGAAAAAATTTATCCATTGGTATCCACCTAACTTGGATTTGACTTTTTATTGTTGCATGCTATATTATGGGCTATAGTTTTCAAGGTAATCCAAGACTTTGCAATGGTGTTGTGTACAATCCATGTTACAAAATGGAATGAAATGGAGAGCATTGCAACTTAAATGATTGTTCATAAAGCAATAAGTTTTACCTTGCCAGCTATGAGTTGTGGATTTGATTATATAACATGTGATTTTGTTCTTTAGTTTCTTATTAGGTTAACACCTAGAAAAGATTGACTTTACAATCATCCAAAATATTATTACACTACAAGCAACCATGTAGATGGCCTAGATGATGATGAAGAAGAAAATGTTATTTTATGTGCATCAATCGAAGTAAAATTTTGATAAATGCTTCATGAATATTGTTATGATTGCAATGATCTAGCATGAGAGATGATGAAAAATAAGTATAACGATTTAATGCCTCCATGAAAATCCTATTTATATTTTGTTTTACTTGCCTCAAGTCACATGCACATGGAACAAATGAAGTCTAATTTATTCCCTATTAAATTAAAAAGATTATAATTTTTTTTTATCTTTTGAGTTTTGAATTTAATTATGTGCTAAGGATGCACAAATATCATATTTAAGATAGTTTGTAAGACGTGTGTAGATGAAATAGACAGATAATGTATCTCTAAAATAAATTTTCATATCGATTATTATCATGATTCATCAATTCAAATCATAATAGATACGAAACCAAGTGTATTCGACAAAGTATAATAAACAAAATCTACAATAAAATTATTTGAATGGTCATTTGAAACACAAATCTATATTACACCCTAATTATACCATCTAATATACTTGAAAATTATAGACCGCATCTAAAACATAAACTATAAAAAATATAATTGGTATAACCATTGTATCTCCTCTGGTGCAACTACTAGTTTATTTTAGTTTTTTTTTGTTAGAATTATTTTATGTTTTAATGTCAACCTTATGTGCATCAATGATCAAGAGTTTATTAGTAGTATTTATCTCATTTTATTTTCATCAAAATTCATTTGTACTTTCTTTGGATGCTATATGTTCCTAATTTACTACTAGTGCATTACATATAAACTTCATTATCTCATGTGGATCATGGCTTATGTGATCTCATCTCCTTCATAGATAAATCTCATAGGCTCACCTCATGTGGGTAGAATCATTATAGCCAAACAACTTACATATTGACACTAATACATCTTTGAGATGTTAAAAATATGCTAATCGATATACCATCCTACATATTGAGGCACATCTACCATGTCACCCATAATCCTTTAAAATCTCCAACACATTATTTTAACCATTACATAGCCATAATAGTATCAAACTATAGTGTAGGGTTCAATATATGCAACATATCTTGAAATTCTTCCAAATCGATATGTATCATGGGTTCTTTATCCATATTGAAAATGGAATTCCTTTAAGTTATACACTAAGAAAATATACGAAACATAAAGTCTTAGCATGTATATATAGAACTTACCTATAAATTTATGGAGAAGACCATTTTTTGAAAAAAAAAATATGATGCATTAAATGGTAAAAGTACAAATTTTTGTCACACTTTTGGCCAACTTATCAACACAGGTGAATTAAGTATATCTAATAAAAAATCTATTTTAGTCAAACATATAATCTTGTCGTATTCATTCTAGATAAGTTAGATATGTCCATAATTTTTTCAGCTAGAGTTGTTGGATAAATGCATATGTAGCACCACTTTGAGGTCAATTTACCAAAAAAAAAAAGATTTATTTGAAAAAATTGATGTTTTGACAACTTCTATTCATGTAAATAATAATTTCTTAAATAAAAAATACCCTTTTGCAGATCCATAAGTGTAGTTTTAAAAAATATACATGTTTTAATAATGTAATGATTATTTATCTTTTCTTTTTTATTTTTACTAAAAGTAGGTTATCAACATAAAATATTAGACTGATTACCATGCTAAGGATAAATAGTAAAACTTATTAAAAATTTGAAAAAATATGATGCACTAGAGATAAAATAATCTATATCAAGATGTTGGAAATATGATTGTCTTTGATGTCAAAAGGGCATCTCATTGATGTCAAAAAGAGATCTAAGTAATATCAGATGGAGAGTTGCTTGATTGATTTCAAAAGGGCATCAATGAAGCAAGAAGTGAAGTGTTGCAGAAGTTCGGGCATCGGGCCTCGGGCTTACCTTATACTGCTTGCAAGAAGAATGAAAAGAGGTAGAGTGTTTGTGCAAAGTCTAAAAGGTTTCAAAATTTGAGCTTCAGTCATACCTCACACCAAATGCCTTAGAAGAAATGAAGAAAGAATGAGTTAAGTCTGAAATGGTTTTGAACTTCAATCCTTGCCAATACCTTATATCAAATGCACAAAGTTGGGATTTAAGAGATAAGTGGTATGTGCGAAGGTTAATACCTGAAATTTTTTTAAGGATCAAAGGTTGGAAATAAGTCTTATGACTAATCAAAAAACAAAGGAAAAGGAAGTTTTCTTATGTTAATTCTGATAAAGAGTCAAGCTTCAGACATCAGAGTTAAGGCTTTCACCTTAATAGTTTGTAAAGTATGAGGTATGTGAGAACCTTGAACCTTGACCCCTGAAAGAGTTTCGAGCATCATGGAGCGGTAAGAAGGATTTTTCCTTATCAGTTTGAGAAGCATGCAGAATGAGGGAACCCCAAACCTTGACACTTGAAAACATTAAGTCTTGAGGAAGAAAATTTTGGGCATCACAATTCGAAAGGATGGCTTAGACTTTACCGAAAGGTAGGTAAGCAGTATGGAGAAAGAGTGAACCCTGACATCCAAAAACTTCGGTGGTTCAAAGGTCGGTGTGTTGACTTGTGATGGAATGAAGGAAGGTAGAAGCTAAAGGGTAAGTCCAATGGCAGAAACCCAACAAGTGTGTTTGGGCTTACTTTTTGAGCTCTACAATGCACCTCAAGTATGAGGTAAGAGGGATTAGTGATCCCCGATCCCCGAACAGCATGAATGAAGGAGTAATCCTTCCATTATGTAGAGTGCTTGCATTGACCAAAGTTGACCAAGCGGTAATGCAGGGAAATGACACGTGACAATTTTTAATTGCATCACTTAGCTAATTCACACCACTATTATGAATCATTTAGTCAAGTTCAAATTTGTGATATGTGATATGCTAACACATGTACATGATGATGTTAGAAAAATCTTAAGGCGAATTGAAGGATAATATTTGCCTGGGGTTTTAAGTGAAGATCTATGGCCACATTTAATGGAATTCAAATCAGACGATTTTGTTTTAAAGAAAGGTGGGTAAATGAGATACACTATATCATGGTGCAAATTTTATGATCAATGGCCTACATTGAAAGATCTGATTTTGTCAACAACTAGGTGACAAAATGGTGAAACTCTAGTTTAAATGAATGAATTTATGGCACAAAAAAGGGAGTAACTACTCTAGCTACTTTGTTACTGGAAATTGAAATAAATTGATGACACCATTAAAGTGCAGGTCAACAACCATATCAAGAGGAGATCAAACAATGAATAAGACATTGACTACATATTAAATCCTAAGATTGTGATAGGAAAAAAATAGCAAATGCATTGAATCACATTGGTGGTGTTGGGCTTGAGGTGTAGAAGAAACTTGTTGGTGAAGTATGTCAAGTTGAACAAAAGAGGAATATGTGGAGTGAGGACTTAGTATGCACATGTTGTGAGAAGAACACCTAGATGAGTTACATGAAATATATTCTAGGATATGCATTGGAGTGTATAGGTACAATGCAACAAGATAGAATAAAGAATGCATTCCATGTGCAAAGTAGTGAGATAGAGAAGAGAAAGGGGGAAGAGTAGAGAAATGAGTTGTTGGGTTAGCATCAACAATAGAGAGATAGAATAGAGGACATTCTAAATAGTAGAGAATGAGCACTTGTAGATCAAGTATATAAGAAAGAATTGGATTCATTTGAATCACTTGTAATCTAGAGTTGTAGCTCCATATTGTTATTATAAATCTAATTGGTTGGTGCCATTAGATAGCTGATTTGGTGCTTAGTTAGGGAGTGGGTGCTTCCTTGGAGTTGGTGCTCCTAAATAAGGTGATTGGTGTCTCCTTAAGGTCGGTTCCGTTAAACATTGTAACCAGTGAGATTCTATTGTGAGGCTAGGTTTGAGTTGTAGACTCAAGAAAATTTTCTCATCGTGGTTTTTCCCATATTGGGTTTTCCATTTATATCTAATGTTATGTGTGCATGTGTGTGTTAATCTCTTTGCATATACTTTTATCTTGGTTTAAAAGTATTAAAGAACTATTTTTAATTGATGATACTAATTCATCCCCCCTCTCAATAGATTGTTGTGTTCTAACAATTGGTATCAGATCTCAAATTACCTTGAAGAAGCTTAATTAGATCGAGTAGATATTGGATAGTGAACACAAATGTTGAGTCAAGAAGACTTATCTTTAAATGAAGTACCTCTCTTTGATGGATCAAAATATGCACTTTGGTGTCTTAGGATGGAAGTGTATCTATCCTCATTAGGGTTTGACGTATGGATGTTTTTTGTAAATGGATATACAGTTCCTACTACACCTCCTAATAATAAGGCTAGAAAGAAGGAATGTGAGAAAAATTCCAAGGAAAATAATGTTATTCTTTGTGGGTTGTCGGGTTCAATTTTTGTCAAAGCCATGCATTGTCAAAGAACATCTATCAAGGTGATGAAAAAGTGAAGCAGGCTAAGGTTCAAACATATAGAGGCAAGTTTGAAGGCCTTAGGATGAGCAAATATGAGAATATTCCATATTATCTTATCAGAGTTGATGAAATTGTTAATGCTATCAGAGGTCTTGGAAAAGACGTGAAAGAATCTATGATTGTGAAAAAGGTTCTAAGATCCTTACCCCCAAGATATGATTCTAAGATTTCTACTATAGAGGAAGCTAGAGATCTAGATAAACTCATTGTTGATGAGTTTCATGGCACCTTCACTTCCTATGAAATGAGAATGGGATATGTAGATACCACCAAGAAAGAAGCAACATTCAAAGCAACCAAGAATGAAAAGATGGAAGCATCTACATCTAGATCTGAGCAAACTAGTGAGGAGGAATCTGACTTCATCAGAACATTAAAAAGAGGATCCAAAAAATACAAAGGTAATTTATCCTTTAAATGCTTTAAATGTGGTAAAATTGGTCATATCGCTTCTAAATTCAATTATGGTTAAAAAAATAACTTTAAATGCAAGAAGATGATAGTAAAAAGGACTTACCAATGAAGAATATTTTGAATACTCAAGAAGATAGTGGTTCATTTGATGCTAGTGCTAGTTTAGATGAAAGACATGACTGTGTCTTGATGGTCAAAGAAGATGAGTTCCTATTTATGGAAAAGGACTCTGTATATCGAGAAAACGGTGAAGTTGAGAACTATGATGAAGAAGATGATGAAGGTGAGATAGATAATTTGGAAGGAGAACTAATATCTTCTTTAGAAGATTTGAGAGATGAAAGAGAACATAATAAGAAATATATGTTAGAGATTGAGAGTCTATCTAAAATACTTGAAGAATCTGATAAGAAGATAATCAATTCAAAGACTCAAGTTTAAGAAGCTAAAATGATTGAAGATGTAGTTAAATCTAAACTACAATCTAAATCTGAAGAGTGCATGAAGATGGAAGCAAACATAGTGGCTTTGAGAAAAGAACTAGAAAAAGCTAATGATCGGATTCTTAGAGCTCTGAAGTTGAAAGGTGGCTCAAAAGTACTTGATTAGTTAACTAACTCACAAAAGCCATCAAAAGAAAATTTTGATCTTGGTTTTGAGAAAGGTAAAAGTCCAACCAAGAATGCATCTACTAAATTGTATGATAATTTTAAAGTAAAAGAAAATTATGGTAGAAAGGATACAAAATAATGCAAGGAGAATGGCACTGAAAGTGAAAAACCAGGTAAAAATGTTGTTGAGATGAAGAAAAATAATGAAGAAAAGAAACCTGTAATTGACAAGAAGATTAACCAATTAGTCCTTGATCACCTGAAGAAGAAGCGAAACAGAAAGCGAGCTGATATGGATGGTTTTAAAAGGGTGAGAGATTTGAAGAAGCAAAAGTCAAGAATACCTCCTCATGTCCTACACAAAGAAATGTTATGACCAGGTATCCCTCATGTTTCTATGGTTATTGTTATACATGTAATCAATTTGGTCATAGGGCTAGGGGGTGCATAGTTGTTCCTAAAAGGAGTACAAACTATGTGAGTATAAATTTGTTTTCTCCTTCATTGGGTATGAATGTAATGTGTTATAACTACAAAAAAAATGGTCACATAGCCAAGCATTGTAGAGAAAACTTTGAAAGACCAAAATCACAAAGTAAAAAGAATATTATGTCCCCTAGAGTGAACAAAGGTTCATATGTCTCTGAAAAAGAGAAAGATAAGGGTAAGTACAGAAAGATGGGGGACCAAAAAGGGGACTTAAGTGGCCACTTTTTTTCTGAAATCAAGAAATACTGACCTTGGACGTGAAATTGAGGATAGTTACACTCAAAATTTTGAGATGCAACAAAAACAAGGATCAAAGTGCTCTAAGTCTACTTTATAAACTACTAATTTATTTTGAAAATGGTTGAGATTAAGGGGTTCAAAAGAGGGACGTACAAAAATTGATGTTATTTTTGTTAGAAAAACATAACATAGCATCTTTTGTACGTCCCTAGCACGGTGAACTTTTTTTTAGTATTTTTAAAATCGCTCCAATGAGAAATTAGCTAATAGTATGTAGTTGATGCACAATTTTTCTGATAATTTTTTAATGAATATTTAATTTTTTACTATTTTTCTAAGTGAACACTTCCTGAAAAACAAAATTTT